>NMRB01002670.1:25065-37475 GCA_002633025.1 Notospermus geniculatus
ACTATATAATTCAATTTATCTTTTTGGGTTAGAATTAATTTATTTACTTTTGGTCTTTTTTCTTCCCCTAATACTTCTTTCTGATAATCACTTAATTCATCATCTGGAATAAATAAAGATTCAGGGCAAAATGGGAAATTTACAGATTTAAACTTTATACTTTCTGGGTACTCTAGATCTACTTCAAAATAGTAACCTTGAGGAGAATCTTCTGGAATACTTAATATAAATTCTTTTGTCACTTCAAAGTTAGGAATAAACTTTACAAAATTCTTCTCAGGTAAAAACTGCATCATAGCCCATCCATATAAGTTATTTGCTTCGACATATAGTAGTTTATGATGTTCATCAGCTTTAACATATCTTGTTCCCATTATTCCTGAAATTCCACCTCTTATTGCTTTTTCAAATGATAATAATGTGTCGTAATCTGTTAACAAATCTAAGTTTATGTTCGTGTATTTTAAACCAGCTTGCCAAGTTAAACCAGGACATGAATAACAATGACATGGGTCAATTTCAAAGTATTTTAGATTAACAGCTCTGAATCTCTCAAATAAATCTGTTAATAGTAAAACATCCGATTTTAAGTACAAATCTATAAATTCTCCATGATTTTTAAATTTGAAGTGGTCCCATGTTTCTTTAGCACTTTCGTAAGTTGAAATTGGTTGCATTTCATTTTTAAGGTCATCATAAAACATTTCAGGAGTTAAGCCTGTTTCATTATAACTTTCAAAAGATGTATAAAATGAATATGGAACAGACCCCTTTTTCCTTAACAACTTAAAATCCTCATCATTTGGATAATAGAATCTAGTTATCTTAAAGTCCTCGTCAATCATAGATTTTGTGCAATTATCTAAACTACCTTGTAAAAATCTGTATGAGTCTAAAAATCTCAAACAACCAAATTGAAAAGAAATATAACATTCTGCTGTTTTGGCTAATACTTTTATCTCTTTATCGGTTTTCTTGGTGAGTTCTTTAACGAATAGATGTGCATCATAATTGCTTAGATTATGAAAGAAAACTGGAACAAAATTTATATTTCTAGCTCTTAAGTTGCATTGATTATGTGTTGCTCCTCTGTATTTTCCATTATAATGATCATGGTCTCTAACTCTGTCGTTGTAAAGATCTTCCTTACAATAGTAACATTCTTTAGCATTTCTAAATTCTTGTTCCTCTTCTGGAGTTAACATCGGCACGGCCATTTCAATTTTTGTTTTTAGAAGTTGACTGAAAATATTTTCCACATTTATTAACCAATTGCAAAATACTTCAACAACATCTGACCCTCTGTGACATGAATAATTGCTTAGCCATAAATTTGGGTAATCGGAATGTACATAACAACCAACTGCAGCTGCAATTTGTGATTTTAGCTTTTTAGTTTTTAAGATCTCGGGGTCATCTTCGTTTTGATTTTGCTCTGTGGGTGGTGCTTCACCTTCGGTGTCACTTCGTGATATATTTATACTTTCAAAATCTGCATAAATAACAAAAGGTACTTTATTCTTGAAGTGATAGTTTTTAAATTTCAGAGTTGAATATTTTTCAATTGGCATTTTTACTTCGCAGTAATCATGTTCACCACATTTCTTTTTATGTTCTATTAATGTTTCAATTCTACAAAAAGCGTTCATACATCGCCTGCATAAATGTTTACTATTTTTCTGATCTGTTCTAAAGAAGAGGTTAATATTTTTTAAATACATATAATGCTCCTGGTAGTATAAAATATCAATAACATCGTCATCTTCGTAATCCTTTGAAAGATATAAAGGTTCAAGGCTATAATATAAGATGTTAGTTGTTTTATATTTGGGTTCTACTAAACCAAAAACATTGATCTTTAGATTATTCTCTTTCTCAATTTTTGGTATATCTTTTATCAAAACTGGAAAATCATCAATTTTAATTGTGTGTTCGTATTTTTTATAGGAATATATTTCACTTACATGATCTTTAGGTGGATATTTAGCTGCTAATAAAGACCATAAAAAACATTTCTGATCGTTAGTTTTTACATTTATAACCGCTTTAGTTTTGAAAGGTAATTGAACAAAGTGACCACCTTTTGGCTCTTTCATTTTAACAACCCAAATATCCATATATTCTATTTGGTTTAACGATAGACCGCTTCCATTAAAATACCTTTCATCAATTTGCACTTTTATGTAATTTCATGATTTTTGTAACATTCTTTTACCTTGTTGTTCAGAGATAACTACTTCAAACGGTGATTGAATATTATGAGTAACGATAGTGTTCTCTTTAGAGAATTGAACTTTACATGATAAACTTATTTTAAAACGCATATATGTGATGGTTGATATAAGTTGCATAAATTCATCTTGATATTCTTTTACATCTTTTGCTATTTTATTATTTCTTAATTGCATTGATATAAATTTATTCTTTTTCCCAAATTTTTTGATAACTTCTAGTTTCATCTTAGAGTGTTTAAATTGAAAATATTCCTTTTTTGTTTCTGGTCCTGTTAACATGTATGATGGTAACTTCGACCTCATCTTCAGCTGTGATTGTAACTGTGGTTTTGCTGATGAATGTGACTCTGTTGGTTGTAGTTTGTTCAGGTTTTGAAGATGTTTGTTTGATTTTCTATGCAAAATGGAAAATATTCCTTTTTTGTTTCTGGTCCTGTTAACATACATGATGGTAACTTCGACCTCATCTTCAGCTGTGGTTGCAACTGTGGTTTTGTTGATGATTGTGGCGTTGGTTCTAATTTGATCAGATTTTGAAGATGTTTGTTTGATTTTCTATGTCTTGCAAAATTTGTACGTGACACATCTGTTTTACATACTTTACACTCCACTTTTTCCTGGCCCATTTATATAGTAAAAAATTTCTTAAATCAACAAAGTTGGCGTTACACGATTGTCTTTATATCAGAAACTGGTAACCATTCATTAAACTTATCGCTGTAACCTTTCCATTTTACTAATCCATATTTTTTTCCTTTAATGGTTTTATACCTTAAAATTTTCTCTATTTTGTACTCTAATTGTTTAGGATTTGGAACATAACTCAATTCTTCTTGATAAAAGTAACCGTCAATGATTTCACCTTGATAATCTTCAAGTTGATAAACAAAGGGTTTTGAGTAAATAATCTGTTTGATTTTGAAAACTTCTTCAGTAAAGTTAGGAAGATAACCTTTTGCAAAAATAGTTTTGTATTTAGTAATTCTTACACTATCTCCAATCTTAAATTTAGGTAAACCGAAATCATGCATTAAAAATGCACCATAAAGATTAAACCAAACTATACCTTCATTCGCTTCTTTTCTAGCTTCTATAGGTTTCATTCCAATTGAAGAGTGAAATGCCCTGTTGTAACCAGCTACTAAATCTGGTAAAATATCTACCCATTTATCTGTTTCCTTTGCAGTAAAATATTTCCACATTCTGGTTTTCAAAGTTCTATTAAATCTTTCAACAACTGCTGCTTTTTTATCAGAAAATGAGGAGAACCATTCTATATCATTTTTCTCTAAAAGATGTTTTAAATGTTTGTTGTAAAATTCTTTACCATCATCAAATTGTATTTTTCCTGGCGTAGCTTCCGTGAAAATATCTTCAAACAATTCTTTTACTTCCTCACCTCTTTTACTTTTTAATGGTAAAGCCCAAGCATATCTGCTGAACAAATCTATAACTGTTAGAATGTAATTGTAACCATTTTCACTTCGTTGTTTCTTATCAACTAAATCAGCTTGCATAAGAAACCATAGTTTTTCTGTAAAGGAATTTTGTAGTAATCGGTTTATGTAACTGATAAGTTGGTAAATTCTCAAGAAACTCTTTTAACTCCTTATATTTTATACCTTCTGCTTCCTCCTTAACCTTCTTCCAAATTTGAGCAATGCTTGAGTAAGCAACTGAACTTTTAGGATTAAAATACAATTCTCTGAGATATTGCTCCTTATCCATTTATTTACTAAATAAACTTTGCTTTCTTACTCCCGCATATAGCGCACTTAACTATCAAATATTTTTTACCACCGGCTAATTTGTGAATAATTGCTTTACCCTTATTTGAGGTGAATTTTTTGCATTTAACACAGTAAACTTCCGGCACGACCATTTAGAGGTGGAAAAATGGCACTTTTCAAGGAAAAATGGCACTTTTTTACGATTTTTGCAACTTGAAAAAATCGCACTTTCAAGGAAAAATGGTGATTTTTTGGTGTTTTCGCTGTTGGAGTGCGGTATGCTCTTCCGTCTACATCCCTTCGTTTTACATATACTTAGGCTACTTTTAAATGAAACTACAGCAATAATTATGGACACTAAACTGTTACCAAACATGTACTTTTGTAGTTACCTCGAATACACAGAATACATGGAGGCTATACTTTAAATGAAACAACAGCACAAATTATGGACACTAAACTATTACCAAACATGTACTTTTGTAGTTACCTCGAATACTATAGTACACAGATACATGAAGGCTATACTTTAAATGAAACAACAGCACAAATTATGGACACTAAACTATTACCAAACATGTACTTTTGTAATTACCTCGAATACACAGAATACATGGAAGCTATACTTTAAATGAAACAACAGCACAAAATGGACTGAGGACACACAAAACATTGATTGACCTTTAATACTGATGCAAAAAACTACACGCTATTTGTATTCTGTTTTATAATGTAGGCATTTTTTTATTACTAGATAATATTCAATCACCTCCCCCTCCCCCTGTGCAGCCCTCGTTGAGTTTAAAAGCCATGTCTCAAATATGATACTGTATGATAATATGCTTAATACGATACCTTATATTTCAATAACATTCAACAGATACAGAATATATGGTTTATATCAAGTGAAAAACCTTCACAACACTAAATGTAAAGTCCCTTTTGCCCCTTTTAGGTGGCAGCACTGTCAGTGTGACGCCACTATTAACTGTAAACACTACATGTTAAGTCCCTTTCTAGAGATGTTTGCCCCTTTTAGGTGGCAGCACTGTCAGTGTGATGCCACTTTGTACTTGTATCTCTAACAATACCCTCAAGATCAGCGACCTCAAACTCAACTGTTTGATTTGAGGCCGAAACCACTGAATAACTGAGTATACTGTAAAGGTAAGTTACTTAAAAATCACCAGAAGTAAACCTGACTGAACTTGAATGAAATTGGAAATTCTAGGTCGGCCTCGTCATCTTCCCAATGTCTTGGCAGCCATCTTATATGTAAACTTAGTACAGGTGTAACGTTTTTCAGTGTGGCTGTTTTTCTGTGTGATTCCCATTGTTCGGAACACACTGGGAAACGAACTCGCTGTTTCTCTGTGTGTCGCCCATTATCCAGTCGCCGCTTATTCCGTCAGTCTATTGTATTGTCACACTGGCTCACAGGCCTCACTGAAAAACCTTACACCGGTATTCGAGAAACTCACAACATTTTCATTAGAACTGACCTAGGACAATGTTTTGCTGTAGTTATACCTTGGACTGTTTAACCAAGACATTTAAATCGGATGCCGTCATCAGGTTCTTAATGCATTGAAGACATTAAGAATTATACAAACAGTTACAAGAAAGGCACGCTCTATACAAACAGTAACAAACTAAACAATAAACATCTGCAGTTTCCACAGAACACACAGATACATGTTTAACCCTTACGCGCCCAAACTCGCCGTTTGGCGAGCATGGCCTGAACCACACACCCTCGGACATTCAAACTGACATAGAATCGTAACCAGTGGACCGATTGATGTTCTGTTTGCATATTTTTTAATGCGAGACTACCCCCTTCTCTCAATACGCGATTTTGCTCCGTTCGAAGAAACCTGGCTAAAATTGTGTTTTAACGTATGTCCCGGGGTCTAGTGAAAGTGCAAAGCTGACTTGTGACAAAATGGCCATATCTCAGGAACGGAAGCAGCTACGACGACGCGACTAGCGCCAAAAGAAAGAGTAGAAAAAAGTAATTTTCAGACGCGTAGGAGCAACGGTTATCGAGATATAGACGTTTAAAAGATTGACAACCTGACGAAAACGTATACTATTCCCTCACAAGTTGCATCTTCTGCTCTGGCCTGTTTCTCTCACAGACATTTTGGAAGAAGCAAACCTGCATGAGGTCGTGGCCCATTTAGTTGCCTCCAGAATGAGTGTCTTGTCACCAGTTTTGGTTGCATATTTTGGGAGCTAGGTGCGTTTTTGTTGAGACATCAGAAATTCATGTTAGGAAATGTACACTTTTCAAATTATTCCGGGCGCGTAAGGGTTACATAAATATTAGTGACCCTGGCTGGGGGACCCTGGCTGCAAGCCAAGGGGACCAATGTCAATACAGTATTAGGATTTGATACGAGTGAAATATTCTTCAGAAAATGATGAAGCTATGTTTTTTGCGGTCATCAAAAAGTACACGAATACATTGTACATGTATCAGCTCTCTACACTCAATACACTCAAAACATTGGTTTATGTACAATTATTACACGTAGCCTATAAAACCTACAAAGCCTCCCTCAGGGATTATGAGATCAGAATAGGATAAAGCATAGAAACCATTGCCTGTTTCCGTCCCTGTACAACACATGATATATACAGTCATTGACACAAGTTTATCTCCACCTGACACCTTGAATATTTCAAATACTACTGGGCCAATTTTAACACGGCTTGTACCACATGAAAGTATATAACCTTGGTATTTCTGCATCAAAAGTTTGGAAATTTGGAAATACATGTATCACAATTATGTAATAGCTCATCAGAAAAAACCTCTAAAAATGAACATTTTGTGTGACTTTTGTTTCAGGGTTGATAGAGAGGAAGTTTCTAAGGATTTTGAGCTTTGTTTCATCAAAATATCTTGAGTGGTTGCTGAGATATTATGATTATCAAAAATTTCGATAATTCGTAAACAAATCCTGAGCTTGATGCCATCTGTTTGAAATACATTCATGTAACCTCCAATACCGGTACCCTTAAGGGTTTTTCCTTGGAGAGAATAAAGAATTGTCATTGTCATTGTCACTGTACCATCCATATTGACAGTATGCACTTGTATCTCTGAATGGTAGTATGTAAACATTGAAACGTTTCAAAAGAAACGGGCCAAATGAAACGACCAAAAAAAAATGCTAAATCTGAAGTTGCATGGCAGAAACGGTGTTATTTTGTTATTTCCAGTTCAATTTTGGCACTTTCATGGCATAATAGCATTAAAATCTCTCAAAACACACGTCTCCCGTTCAAAACACACGTGTTGTTATTGTTTACATGACACCATACATGTACGTCCCATTCAATCAATGTTCAAGGTCTCCGATCCCAAATATGGAAGTCGTCGCTTCAGAAATTCTCTATGCGATTATTATACCTTTTATCATATACTTTCTCTATATGTCACTCGCTATGGTTATTTTCTATGAGGAATTTGTGTGAGGCCTCAAAACGTCTTCAAAATATATCGTTTTTGATATTGGGCAGTGTTTGTAACACAATGTGCATGCGAGTTGTGAATAGATAATAAGCCATGAGCATTCCAACCATACTCCTCCGATCATTCCATTATGAGGGGTGCGAGGTTGGCGAGAGGAAAATATGGCATCGTTCCCCGCAGTGTAGCCTAAATCTGGCTAAGAAATTGCAGAAAAAGCTAAAATGATGATAAAAATCATGAAGTCATCGGGTAATCTACATTCCTCTATTCATACAATGTAAAATAATATAGGTTTTTGGTACTTTTGTTATGATTTTTCGTATTTTTAAAAACATTTTGGGTCGTTTCATTTGGCTCGTTTCTTTTGAAACGTTTCAATGTTTACCTACTACCTGAATATGTAGGCTGTTTCAAGGAAATAGACTGCATGGGTGGTCAATGAGCCGGTGACCCCTGTGACCTAAGAGCACTGTGCCTCTAACATGGCAATCTTAATGTCATAATGTGGAAAAGAGAGTATGTTACAGTCATGACAGTACCACCAGCATCATTGTCGGCGTCGCCACTGCCAGGCTATCACCCCACCATCACCACCACCGCTGCCGCCACCACCACCACTTGCCATAATCATCATCTTCCTTGCCATGCTGTTTTTTTCAATCGTGGGTCTTTGCTCCTGCATCCTCAGGAGATATGCTCTGGTGAGGTGACTTTGAGGTGTCGAGGGCGGAGGATGCCTAAATATCTGCTTGCTGTGTACGTGTCGAGTGTTGAGAGGACACGCCTGTTTCAATCTCTTCTTCTTCTGTATCGTCTCCCTTGTCTAAACATCTACGAATGCTGTCTAGGTGTCGAGGGCGGAGGATGTCCAAACATCTGCTCAGCTGTGCAGGTGTCCAGTGCCGCGAGTAGGCATACACGTCTGTTTCCATCTCTTCCTCCTCGTTGTCTGTACCTTCTTCCTCAGTGTTTTTTATTCTGATTTGTTCCTTTTCCTCGGCTGTGTTTCCGTCCCATCATAATCATCATCGTCTTGCGTGCCATGTTTTCTTTTCTCATTCCTGGGTCTTGTTTCCGGCATCCCTCCACACTCCTCAGGCTCATCCTCATGAGGGATGCTATGGCTAGGTGACAGTGTAGGTGTCGAGGGTGGAGGATGTCTAAACATCTGCTCATGTTGTGCAGGTGTCGAGGGTGGAGGATGTCTAAACATCTTATCACGCTGTGCAGGTGTCCAGTGCCGAGAGCACACGACTGTTTCAATCTCTTCATCCTGCTGATACTTGTATCTTTTTGTCTTCCTCGGCCATGTTTCCATCCCATCATCATCATCATCATCTTGGTTGCCATGCTTTCTTTTCTCATTCCTGGGCCTTGTTTCCGGCATCCCCCCACCCTCCTCATTTATCCTTGTTGATTGCCGCCCTAACTGTGTCATGATTCTTGGTTCCTGCATCTCTCTAAGCTCATCCTCATCAAGTGTGCTCTGGCGAGGTGACTGTGCAGGTGTCCACTGTGGAGGATGTGTAAACATCTGCTCACGCTGTTCAGGTGTCCAGTGGCGAGAGTACACGACTGTTTCAATCTCTTCATCTTCATTTTCCGTGCCTTCTTCCGTATTTATCCCCAGTCGTTGCGCGGACTGCTTCATAAAGTATTCCATCAACTCAAGGATCAAGAACCTACATGCAGTTTCAAACTCCTCATCTTCCGTTTCCTCTCCCTTTTTTGTTGCCGATTGCTGCCAGAACTCTGTCGTAAGTTCCATCAATGTATATCTCAAGGCCAAGTACAACATAGTTTCATTCGTATATCTTCCCACCGTCATCCTCGTATGCTGCTTAGGTGTCGAGGGTGGAGGATGTCTAAACATCTGCTCACGCTGTGCAGGTGTCCAGTGGCGAGAGTAGACGACTGTTTCAATCTCTTCATCTTCATTTTCCGTGCCTTCTTCCGTATTTATCCCCAGTCGTTGCGCGGACTGCTTCATAAAGGATTCAATCAACATAAGTTTCAAGAACATACGTCCAGTTTCAAACTCCTCATCTTCCGTTTCCTCTCCCTTTTTTGTTGCCGATTGCTGCCCGAACTCTGTCATAAGTTCCATCAATGTATATCTCAAGGCCGAGTACTCCATAGTTTCAAACCCCTCATACAAAGAGGTTCTATCTTCTGCCACCTCCATCCTCCTAGGCTGCTGTATCTTCGTCGTAAAGTAGTTCACTGTATCTCTCAAGTCCGAGTACAACATAGTCACAACCTCCTCATCCACATCTTCAGTATCTCTTCCCCTGTTTACCCCACATTCCTGCTGTGACTTCATTATAAGTTCCTTCGCTAAATCTCTTAACCTCTTGTCTACCTCTTCCGTATCTTCTCCCTTGTTTACCCTCCATACCTCCCGAGACTTCATACGTTTTCTCACTTTATGTCGTAAGAACGAGCTGACCTCTGTTACTTCCTTGTCCACACTCGATCGCCGCCCTAACTGTATCGTGATTCTTGGTTCCTGCATCTCTCCTGGCTCATCCTGGAGAGGGATGCTCTGGCGAGGTGACTGTGTAGGTGTCGACTGTGGAGGATGTCTAATCATCTGCTCACGCTGTGCAGGTGTCGAGGGCAGATGATGTTTAAACACCTGTTCACGCTGTGCGGGTGTCGAGAGTGGAGGATGTCTAAACATCTGCTCATGCTCATCCTCGTCGTCAATGTCTTCTTCTCCAGTGTTCTTCATAGATTGTTCTGGTATCTGCGTCTCTTCCTCTTCCTCCGTGAAGATGTAGTAAAGAGGTGAATCTTTGGGAGCGGAGCGCCGAGAGTTCACGACTGTTTCAATCTCCTCGTCTTCATCTTCCCTATCTTCTGCCCTGTGAACCCTCCATTGCCGCCCTAACTTCATCATGATATGCCCCATCACCGTATCTTGTTCACCAACAGCCTTCAGCTCATCATGATCTCTGCCGACTTCACTGAGGTACATGCGGCCGACTATCTCCCGCATCAGTTTACCAACTCGCAGAGACTTCTGTACGTTAATCTTCAGTCCGGCGAAGACGTTGACATCTGGCTGCCAGAACCAAGGAAGAAACCCCTCACTGAGGCAACCCTCCAAGTCTCGATAGATGATGTAGACCATCTCTATCAGACTCCTATCAGTATTCAAGAAGTCTTCTGTGTTGTGGAGAAAGATATTTCTCCACAGTGTGTAGGATGTTTTCACAGTCTCTCATCATGATGCGGCAGACGTCTGGGTTACGTAGACACTTGGCAGCCACGTATGCGTCCTTTACTCTTTGTTCTAGGTTTTTAATGTGTTCCGTCTCCAGATGAGGACAGGAAAGACGCCATGACTGTGTACGTTCCTGTTCCTTGCCTTCTGCTCTCATTGCCTTTCCCATCTGACTCTGATAGTGTGGAGGCTTTGCAACAAGCATAAAACCTCTGTGTTTCAGGTCATCTTTGTCCATCATCCAAGTCTTGTCAATGAATTCATCTGGCCATTCATTCTTGAAGTGAGCCGTGGGGACAAGGTCTGTTGAAACGCGGAGCTCATCTGGGTCGCCGTATTTGATCATCACAATAGTGTTTGCCTGTCCACCTCCTTTGGGCCAATTAAGATCTGATATGACATTTTTGTTCTGATAAACACCACTTTGTTGCAACAACGAGTTGACAAAATAGAGGTGTGAACTTATACTTCCTTGTTTCTCTTTTGATGATATTTTGGCTGAATATTTCTTATAACCGTCTCCATAGTCAATCATTTCAGCCCTCTCTTCCGCGTCCTGAGGGAATGCGAACATGAAATCATATTCATCAGGAAGGACAACCTTCGTTCCCTCCGCTGAACTTCCACACTTGTGTAAAGTAATATCAGATCTGTTTTCTTTCTTGTTGTATTGGTCGACGAAAGTCTGCACTAAATCACCAACGAATTTCGTGACACGATCTGCAATATTATTTGGTAAGCAGGTTACATTACCAAGCCCAGGTGTTTTTATCAAGCGGGAAATGTTTTCATGAGGATAAACAGCGTCGTCAGGCAAAGATGATACATCTCCGAGAAGTGAACCATTGCAGTTATGAATTTTCATCAGATTTTGGTAGTTAATTACATCACTGAATGGTAAAATGCTGCCCAAATATTCCACTTTCCAATCGAGATTCTCAGCCACCATGTGTAACACAAGTAATGAGTGGAGGCTGGGAATCGATTCTACGGAAATTTCTGATGTAGCAGGGAAAACAGCAAGAGAATTCGACAGCAGTGCATTTCCTATGACCTGTAAAACCTCAGTGTGACCTCGTGAAAGCACTTCCTGAAGGATTTCATCGACATGGTCCACTTTCCTGACTGCATCCTTTTTCAGGAGCAAACTACAAATATCGGTGTACCCTCCCTTTGCTGCTCTTGAAAATGCTGACTCACCTGTCGTGGTGCCAGCAGCAGCTAACGCATCAATGAGTGTCTCAGCTATTTCTGTATGTCCGTTTTCAGAAGCAACAAATAGTGCAGATTCTGACAAACTAGCACCAGTTTCAACCAAATACTTAACAATGTCAAGATAACCTACATTAGATGAGGCCCAGAGTGGAGTACGTCCTTCATTGTCTTGAATATCCTTGTCGGCACCAGCATCAACCAAATACTTAACAATGTCAAGATGACCTAGATTAGATGAGACCCAGAGTGGAGTACATCCTTCATTGTCTTGAATATCCTTGTCAGCACCAACATCAACCAAATACTCAACAATGTCAAGACGACCTAGATTAGATGAGGCCCAGAGTGGAGTACGTCCTGCATTGTCTTGAATATCCTTGTCGGCACCAGCATCAACCAAATACTCAACAATGTCAAGACGACCTAGATTAGATGAGGCCCAGAGTGGAGTACGTCCTGCATTGTCTTGAATATCCTTGTCGGCACCAGCATCAACCAAATACTCAACAATGTCAAGA
>NMRB01002670.1:46237-60758 GCA_002633025.1 Notospermus geniculatus
TAACCCAAAAATCATCAAAGTCATCAAAGTGCTGAACGACTGGACCCAAAGTGCTCCAATGTGCTATGTGGCCCCAGATTCAGCCCGATTGGACATCCAGTATGGCCGCCAGGTGGCATAACCCAAAAATCATCAAAGTCCTACATGGGATTGACCTGACCCAGATTGCTCGTGATATGTACCTCCCTCTGTCATTAGACTATTACTGTATGTCCAACCCGGTGAGCACATGGTCCATGGACCATTTCATTTGTTAAATGCTGATTTCTGAGCCCTTGGCAATGATATTTTGTTCGCTCAAGTGGCTATATTTATATTTAACTCCATCCCGGCTAAAATCCTATATCATCGTCAAGTTGATCCGGGTCAAGGTCATTCCAAAAGGTCAAGGTCAAATGGAAATTTTGACGTTTTCCCCTGAAATTTCCAGACTCTTAAGTTCAAATCTCGTGTGTATGAACATACTGAGAAATAACAATACTTCATGATTTAGAAAATATCTGCTGATAATTCCTTTTCTTTTGATGTATAATACATGAACCTACGCCATGGGTGTTTTGAGGAAATAAAGGAGAAATACACCATGGTGCGTAAAATAGTAGGACAATGACTTTATCATTGGACCCAAGAACTGAGCTTTGTACAGGAGAATGGGACCCGATGTACAGCTAACTTTTGAACGGTTGGATTTACACCCCATAAATGTATTACCAACAGATAGAAACATGGTGCCTCGTAATCATATAAGCATGTTTTTAGTCATTTTTAACTGGTTACGTAATTGGAAACGCCGTTTTTATGTATTTTGACCCATTTTGTGTTAATTTGCATAAAAAACGTCATTTCTTATTACATACCTACTGAAAACTATAAAGAACATGCCTGTCTGCTTCTGAGGCACCAAGTTTCTATCTGTTGGTAATACATTTATGGGGTGTAAATCCAACCGTTCAAGAGTTAGCTGTACATCGGTCCCCATTCTCCTGTACAAAGCTCAGTTCTTGGGTCCAATGATAAAGTAGTTGTCCTACTATTTTACGCACCATGGTGTATTTCTCCTTTATTTCCTCAAAACACCCATGGCGTAGGTTCATGTATTATACATCAAAAGAAAAGGAATTATCAGCAGATATTTTCTAAATCATGAAGTATTTGTTATTTCTCAGTATGTTCATACACACGAGATTTGAACTTAAGAGTCCGGAAATTTCAGGGGAAAACGTCAAAATTTCCATTTGACCTTGACCTTTTGGAATGACCTTGACCCCGGATGAACTTGACGATGATATACGATTTTAGCCGGGATGGTGTTAAATATAAATAGCCACTTGAGCGAACAAAATATCATTGACCTACATTCTGCTCTCCAGGGGGCATATTCCATAAAATGAAAAATCCCCATTAAGCTACGTTTAGCTGACACGTGGAATGCGGATTGCGGAACGCGGAAGCGGAAAATGCAATGCATTTTCGCATACAACATATCGTTCCGCCGGGGATTCCGCTTCCCTATACCGCATTCCGGATGTCTGGTAAACGCAGCTTTACTCAGTCCAGACAAAATAGATCCAACTGTAACTGACATATTGTGTTGCTTTTTTTATTCCTCACCTCCTGTAGGGGCAAATTGTTCGAAATTTTTCCACCAGGGGGTGTAATCTGCATAAATAAAAAAACATGGGTTTTTGAATTTCCCCCCAGCACATGAGCATGCTCAGTGAATATCATTGATGATGTCACCATTTTATGCTGCTGATTTGATGACATCACAGTNGCATCGAGGTTTTGGGAATCCCCTTGGGGAATCCCCAATGCTGTGTGCAGTCTTGCGCAGCCAGCCACACAGTACTGCTACAGTTCCCTGGATTCGAAACAGCGGCTGGGTGACCGAGACTGTGCTCGTCAATTATAACCCATCTGTCTATAGTGTCCGGCTTTAATTCTGGTGTAACACCTCTGAGTGTTGTACATTTCCAGTGTTAAATCTGATGTAATGTCTCTGACGTCTGAGTGTTGCACATTTCCAGTGTTAATGGGAATCATCATTCTGTCGTAATCCTCCTGTTTTCAACAAACAACAAATTTACATGCAATGTCTTCTCCACCTTGGAAACAATTGCCCACTCAGTTACCACTCCAAGCAACTATTACAAAGTCAGCTGAGCGCAAGGCCCATGGGCCTCTTGTTATTTAAGGCGGGGGGCTACCTATGCCGACTTTATTGACGCTCTTTGAAAACAAGCGTCCTAACATATTCATGACAAAAAGTAACTAATTGATGTCAACAAAATGTTTTAGCTACAACCTTTATGCTCCCGTTCTGTGAAAGAATTGTTCATTTTGACCAATTACGATGGAGTTAATTAAGTTGTAACAAGTTGTCAAAATTTGAGTTCGCAAACAATTTTGCAGACTTGCAGACACATCATGCAGTTTCCCACATAGTCTGTAACACACAGGCCTGATGCCTGCAGGGCCTAACGACCCGTTTTTTTATGAAATTACTTTCCATTTGATTGGTATAAACTAATTAATGCCAAAAAAGGCTTGATTTACATTTTTTGAAGTATTTCATATTCCCGACCAACTATCAAAAAAAGGCGATCGTGTTGCCCTAGAATGCACATGTGGCAATAACATCCAAAAGAAATTTTTCAAATATATACCTGTCCAAGAAAGAGAAAACTTGTTTGGGAAATTTGAAAATTTCCATACCGCTGGCAAGTTACTTCTTTGTTATGTAGATTTGCACTATTCGCGCTCTTTGAGTAAACTCTGTTCGGCCATTTGTGACCAAAGCACCAGCGACAGAGCTGAACAATACCCGCAGTGGACACAAAAGATTTGTTTTCGAAATGAAGATTGGTTTTCGAAAACAGTATATCAGGGTGATCAGATTTAATCTGAATGTGAATGTGACTGGTCGTTTGACCAGCGAACAAAGGCCAGTTCCGTGGATTGCCACTAGGGAATGAGCTCAGCTATAGGTAGCCCCCGCCTTAATTCATTGGCCGATCATGAGTGACAGGGGCCCGCATGGCGAAACGACAAAAGTTGTGATAGTAGAGGTTTCAATGAGCAGTCATAATTCACTATTTACTGTTCAACGGTATTTGAATATCGTTCAACAATAAAAAAGAAAAATATTTGGCCGTTATAATAATAATCGACTGTTACGTGAAAAATATGTCCTGTTGTAATAAAAATATTTAGCGTTCAACGATAAATACAGGCGTTACAATAAAAATCATATTGTTACAATAAAAATACCTGAGTGTCGCAATAATAATATTCGGCTTTTTCCGTAGAACTCCCGATTTTTACCGATACAACGGGGATTTTTATTGTAACGATATGATTTTTATTATAACGCCTGTATTTATCGTTCAACGTAAAATATTTTTATTGTAACGGTCGATTATTATTGTAACGCCAAGATATTTTTATTGCAACGGCCTGTCTTTATCGTTGAACATTCATGGCCAACTACATGATAATAAAACGAAGTCAATCTCCATAATTCACGAATTTTCGACCCCAACCGGGGTCTTTTTCAAGTGGAACTTTACAATATGAAACTCTAGAAAAGACTGAGCTGAAAACTGAATGTGGAAATAACCTGTGTAGACAGGATGAGTAAGCAATTAAGGAAAGAACAGTGTACAAACGCTGGACCTAAATAAGAGAGTGGATGTAATTAAGGAAAGAAAAGTGTCCCAAGCCCCACGGATGGTTGCTGGACCTAATAAAGAGAGTGGGTGTAATTAAGGAGGAACTGATTTAGCTGAAAGAAAAGGGTTTCAACACAAAGTAAAAGAATACAAAGGAAGTCAATCTCCAGATGATTTGTAGAAAAAAACAGAATGGGTAATGCAAATCACTGAGCAATGAGAAGAATAGGGTGAGGAGGATTAGGGCAAAATTAGGATTAGGGCATTGCTCAGTGATTTGCTCAGTGATCTGTTCTTTCCTTAATTGCTTACTCATCCTGGCCAACTACAAATAAGATTTATCTTATAGATTTATCTTGTGTTTACTTTACCGTTGTCACCTTCTCAGCCACCAATTAATGTTCAACAACTACTTTGTACGTGTATTGTCATTGTAATTGTCACCACATATGTATACTCCTGTTGTCATGATTTTCCTCAGACCTGATGAAGGCCCGATAGGGTCGAAAGCTTGTCTCAATATATCCTTGATTTATAAGACGGTGTTACCTATTTCATTTCTACTTTATCGTTGAACGATATTTAAATACCGTTGAACCGTAAATAACAAATTGTGACTGTTTCGGTCCGCCATAACCAGACTGGGCCGTCACGCGGTACCGTGATGGAAACGTGCACGTGACTTTGTCGCGCCCAACCGCGCAATGACTGTACAAAATACAATATTTGTTTCGGCGACGGAAACTTCTCAGCGTAAATTTATACAATTTTTGTCAATAAACAAGCAAGAATTCACCGTGTCATAGTCACGTTTAAAGATTTTACAGGCAATTTTCGACCGAAATTTACGTCGACAGCCGTAATGGCAGGCCTGCCATGCCTACCTGCATTATAATGCCATTTTCGGCGCCATAAACGCCTGCAAAGCCTGAAATTCAGTTCAGTATGTAGATAAGATGATAGAGATTGCATTTGGACAGGTCATTTCAAAATGACACTTTTTTTAAACGATTGACGCTTTTTAGCTCACACGTGAGCTTTTGTCGTGGTGCAGCGTCCGTCGGCGTCCGTCGTCCGCCGTGGTCCGTTAGCAGGGCACGTTTCGTAACCACTGGAGCTATTGATCTGAAACTTGGTACATATATACCCCTAGGTCATATGACCTATGACACCAAGTTTCGGTCCGATTTGATTCTTGGCTTTGCCTCCAGGTGGCCAAAACCAAAAACACAAAAAGTGCAATAACTCCTGAACTAATGATTAGATCCTCTCCAAATTTTTATCATGGGTGTATCTAACAAGGATACATAACATATATAACGGGTTTTTGATTTGACCTACTTTTCAAGGTCACAGAGGTCAAAGTTCTACAAAAGTAACAAATCTGCCACAATTCTTCACTATTTCACCGAGCGTCTTCATATCTTGCATAAACATGTATTAGAGGGGTACCTTCAAAAATACCGAGTTTCGGCCCGATCGGACATCCAATATGGCCGCCAGGTGGCGTAACCTGAAAATCATCCAAGTGCAATAACTCAGGAACAGCTTGACCCAGAACAGTCAAACTTGATATTTACCTCCCTCTAGGTGACCTTTACAAGCACATCAAATTTCGGCCTGATTAAATTCTAATACGGCCGCCAGGTGGCGTAACCCAAAAATCATCAAATGTGCTATAACTCAGGAACGACTTGACCCAGAGCGCTCAAATGTGCTATGTGGCTCCCTCTAGATGACCTTTGTGTGAATTTGAACTTTTGGCCCAATCAGACATCCAGTATGGCCGCCAGGTGGCATAACCCAACAATCATTGCAGTCCTGCAACTTGGGAATGACTTGACCCAGATTGCTCATAACTGACATGTACCTCTCTCTGTCATTACACTATTATGTCCAAACGGGTGAGCACATGGTCCATGGACCATTTCATTTGAAATTAGACGTGCTAAAGTCTTTTAGATTGTTTTTAATTGTCTTTTAGATTGTTGTTGTAATCTCCACAAGTAAACCATTGTAAAACGGCGACTTCAACTGCCCCGTGATATCACGCTGCAGGGTCTCTCCGTGTGAAATCAACCAAGGCTCCCCGGGTCATCGTCTTGGATTTCCTTCAAATTTTAATAGTGGTTACCTGTTGGTATCAAATAAGGGGCGTGGCACCTTCAAAAATGGAAAATGTGATTATTAGCATTTTCAACCTGCAATATCTCAAAAACTAGAAGAGATATTGCCCTGATTTCATTGTGGAACTAGCACCCCTTCATGGAAAAATTAGTGTATTTTGGAGGGCACTTTTCCTATTTAAATGTACATGAAAATGTACAGTGCAATGTACATGACTTCACCAAGCTCACTTCCACTGATTTTTCTGGTCTAAAAAAGAAGATTATATCTCCAGATATTTATATGTTTCACAAATGATTAAAAAATGGCATTATTTTTCTAATAGGAGAATGTTTGAGTATGTTGACCTCGTGACCTTTGCAGTGACCTTCAAATTGACTTTGGGTCACACGACCTTGAACTCGGTTTGGTTCAGATATATAGGCAATGACCTTCTCTAAATTTAAAAACTTCTGGATACATAACGTTCTTTATTAGACCAGAAAAATCAGTCTCAGTGATCTTGGTGAACTCATGTACATTGCTCTGTACATTTTCATGTACATTTAAATAGGAGAAGTAGCCTTCAAAGTGAACTAATTTTTCCATGAAGGGGTGCTAGTTCCACAATGAATTTTTTTGTGGTGATAGTTCACATCGAAAGGTTCAAGACTGGGTAATTCCATCAAAATTGAAGGATACCCGCATGATGAAAAAAAGGGGTCAAAAGGGGGGTACCCCCCTCAACAGGGACCCTTGGATCCCCCAGGGACAGAAAACTAGCCGGTTTAACTGGTATTTGTAAGTGTGAATAAGAACTACTTTAGTGTACCAATCATTTCAGTGAAAGAAAACATACAGATCATGTTCCATATTCGAGGTGGCCCACCCCAAATATGGTGTCCGCCAAACAAAATGCCTTTTTTGCTTGGCCTTAAAATGAAACTGAATGGGTTAAAACATGATTTTGTTGCTGATTTATAATCTAGGCAGGACAGTGAACAAATGCTGAAAAAATCAGGGCAATATCTCTTCTAGTTTTTGAGATATTGCAGGTTGAAAATGCTAATAATCGCATTTTCCATTTTTGAAGGTGCCACGCCCCTTTTTTTGACCCCCCAGAAAATCAAAACTAAGGGTCAGATGAAATTTTTTACTTTGGATCTGGCCATTTGGTACCAACAGGTAACTGCTATTAAAATTTGAAGGAAATCGAAGACGATGACCCGGGGATTTTTTTTCAAATTGGTTGATTTCACACGGAGAGACCCTGCAGCGCGACCACCATTCCCACCATGCTCGGCGAGCCGTTGTGCGGTTGCGCCACATTCGATTCACACTTCCTCTTTTCACCACGGAAGTCACGGTAAAGCGCGAATCACGGTACCGCGTGACGGCCTAGTCTGATATAGTCTGTTCAAGTCATCTAGAGCTCGATGGGCGTATGTCAATCAAACCCCTAGTAACCGGACAACAATGGACTTAGGGTTTACTCTAAACGGTCCAACACACATTGTTTTCTAACCAGCTGAACCTTGGTTCGAAATAGAACGTGCAACCAGGCCTTGATTCGAAATTGAACACAGGCATAGGCATGGGATTGGCTGGAAGCGTCACGTCGATAAAACGCATTTCAATAGCCAAACTTCACTAACAATAGCAAGCTCTGCCTGACAACTAAAGGTCCTCCCATCGAGCTCCAGATGATTTAAACGTACTATAGTGAATTTTTGCAATTGCTTGGTTAGGCCAACAGCAACCTGTAATGACGATTCACCAATCGTTTGAGTAGACTGCAATAATGGACATTGTCGTTGGGTAAAACGGGCCATTTCAGAATTTGTTGTTGTAAAAATACTCCAGTTTGATGGTAGTCGTCGGCGATTTTAGGAATTTTGACATTTGACGAAAACCAACAACACTGACCGACATAGCACGAGAAAGTCCGTTTCTTCATTGACTCATGATTTTCTCTGAAGGAAGTGGCTATTTTTACGACGATCCTTATTTTTACGACGATGCTTTTTTGGGAGTTTTTAGGGATTTAGGATTAGGGATTAGGGTTTAGGGTGTGTTAGGGTTAGGATTAGGGCTAGGGGAAGGGTTAGGGGTAGGGGTAGGGTTAGGGTTAGGGCTAGGGCTAGAGCTATAGGCTAAATAAGGATTGGGATCGTCGTAAAAATAACGTGGTACATCGTATGTAAAATGCATTAGAGATCGTCGTAAGAATAGCCGCGGCCTTAAGTATAATTCCTCCAGGGTTACACTCAATATTTCTTATAAAAATCTNGCGGGACCCGCCGATGCGGCTCGAAAAACACCCGCAATTTTTGGTACGCTGATGTGGGCGCTGATGCAACACACTTTATGGGGAGTGACCCCCGGGGGACAAAAGTTGGGCGCAAAAATTGCAAAATGGAATGGGACTATCACCTAGGCTTCCTTTCTTGTTCATCTTTTACGCTTTTCTTTACTGTTGCCTCTTCGTTTCTTATCTTGTGCTCTTCATTTCCTTTTATATGTCTAATTTGTTATCACTCCCTCATACATTTGTTTAATTTAAATTACTCAGTCTTGGGGCAATTATACTGTTAGTATAATTATACTGTTAGTATAATTCTGTTCTGTTAGGTTGAGGAACCAATTTCTTTTCTTTCCTTAATTGCTTACACGTCCCCTTCTTCTTTCAGCCTAATCATGCATCTACTAATTGATCAGCTCCAGTTACCTGAGTTAGCTGAATGTTGGAGCTAATTAGGCCTGAGAAGACCTGTGTACAGAGAAGGCCTGTAATTAGGCGAGTGAATAACTTACGGCTTGTGTAATTTAGAATGAGTAAATGTTTGGCAGGCATGAAAAAATAAGAGACAATTTAAAGGAGCTGCAATCAGCACTCCAATTATTGGGTCTACTCCATTATTGGCCCTGGCATGCAAGTGCGGAGGATGCCATCCAAGCTACTCAAAAATTATTAATTAGCGGTGAATTACTCACAGCGAATAACTCAATAAATTGCATTCTCCTTACCCTTTTGCTATAAAAGGTGTAGGATTTGGGAGAGGAATCATTCTGCTTGGTTGCTATCACAGAACAAGATGCCACGTTATACTAAGAAGCGAACAGAGAGGTTCTACCCTTGTGGAGTGTGCGGGCGAAATGCGGCAAACCATTGCGTCCAGTGCGGTTCCTGCAAGAAGTGGATACATTTTCGATGCGATGGATTAGACGAGGAGCAATGGCTTACCCTCGCAGGATCAAGCGCCGAATATTACTGCCATCACTGTACGGAAGACGCCGGTGGGAACTTCGACTTCCAGGGTTCTATCGACAGGTTAGGGGCTGCTGCTAAACGTCGCACCAATCCGATGGCCAAGTTGTTAGATACTGCGAGGGTGGAGTCGATCATTATGAACCGCACAACTCTCCCACCTGCTCCAAAAGATTTGACGTATACCAGTCGCATCGACTACGTCTCCATGACTTACCTGGACAAATCAGCCGGAGCTGCCACGAACGTACCTCTCCACACAACCGGTGATGGGAACTGTTTGTTTAATGCAATTTCCCTTGCAGTGTATGGACACGAGAAACATGCGACACAACTTCGCGTCAGAACTTGTATTGAACTTATAACGAATGAAGAGTGGTACAAGAAGACATATGATCCTACAGGACTTGGTCTTGTGTCCCCAGACATGAGGGACATTTGCATAGCCGCAGCTACCAAGGGACGGTATTCTTCAGCGTATACCATTGCAGCTGCAGCATCCGTAATAGGCGCAAATATTATCTCAGTCTACCCTCCAGAGAACGGAAAGATGGATAGAACCAGGTCGATTTTGAATACAAGTTTTCGCCCTCGCGAACCTGCGTCTTCACGGCATTTGCGTGAATACTTTATCATGTGGACGGATTGCGGAGGAGATAAGGGAAAGTCGATGTGGATTCCGAATCATTTTGTCCCGCTAGTTGCCAACGAAAAACATCGCATTGGGTCTGCGACCAAACCCATCAGCTACACTGACAAAGTCCGTGGAAAAAAGACCAACGTTCAAGCGGTACCCGTTGTTCAAGCACCAAAAAATTCGGCAGCAGCTTCAAACAAACGATGCAGTACAGTTAATGGAAAAAAGACCAAGGTTGTTCAAGCACCAAGAAATTCGGCAGCAGCTTCGAACAAACGATGCGTTAAGTTCGAGCAGCAGGAATGTGACTTACACGACGACGAACTGCCTGATCTAACTCGCATTGACCAATCGGGTCCTAGCGTTTCGAACAGTACAGTTAATGGAAAAAAGACCAAGGTTGTTCAAGCACCAAGAAATTCGGCAGCAGCTTCGAACAAACGATGCGTTAAGTTCGAGCAGCAGGAATGTGACTTACACGACGACGAACTGCCTGATCTAACTCGCATTGACCAATCGGGTCCTAGCGTTTCGAACAGTACAGTTAATGGAAAAAAGACCAAGGTTGTTCAAGCACCAAGAAATTCGGCAGCAGCTTCGAACAAACGATGCGTTAAGTTCGAGCAGCAGGAATGTGACTTACACGACGACGAACTGCCTGATCTAACTCGTATTGACCAATCGGGTCCTAGCGTTTCGAACAGTACAGTTAATGGAAAAAAGACCAAGGTTGTTCAAGCACCAAGAAATTCGGCAGCAGCTTCGAACAAACGATGCGTTAAGTCCGAGCAGCAGGAATGTATGGCGCTCCGTTGCGGTCAGAATTATCATATTTTTCCCCGGGAACAATTGAATTCCTCCCCGGGAACAATTGAATTCCTCCCCGGGAACAATTGAATTCCTCCCCGTGTTAAATTAATTCCTCCCGGGGTACAATTAATTGTTCCCCGGGTTAAAATTATTCTTCCCAATGAATAAATATTCATGCCCGAGGAAGAATTAATTAGTCCACTTCGGACGATAGGGAATAATTACTTCGGGAATATTCGGCAACCAATCAAATTGTCCGCCGGGCAAACACGGCCTTGAAACGTATAATAGCAAGCGTGTTATTGGCTAGTAGACTTTTACCGAGAACGACCGATCATTTATTCCACGTCGAAAATCAATTCCGACAAGGAGTAATTCTTCAATAGAGGAGAAATGATTATTCCCGGAGAAAAATATAATTCATGAATTATGCCCGAGGAATAAATGGTATTCTGACCGCATTGGAGCGCCATAGGAATGTGACTTACACGACGACGAACTGCCTGATCTAACTTGCATTGACCAATCGGGTCCTAGCGTTTCGAACAGAGAAAATATGCGAAATATGGATGTGTCGATCGGTAGTCCCAACGTTTCAGTTTCAGATCACGTCACATCCACACCATTGCGAGGTCAATCATTGGAATGCCGCCAACGCTTGGACCTGGATGAATCTGATCTCAGCCTCGATGATATTGCGCCGTTGCAAATTTCTTCTGGTGACGCCTGCAGCCTGATGGACGAATCGCAAGTAACACCGGAAAATGTCGCTGAAGACCACGACGTTTCAATCGACCCAGCTGTCGAAACGCATACACCAAAAGATGGGCGTCCCTTGAAAAATGGGAAATTCTTAGATGTTCAAGAAATTGTCCAATACCTCCAGTCGGAAGCAAATTCTCTGCCAAATGTAGTCCCAAACGGAAAGAAGGAGAACGTTTTCTTTATCGTGGATAATGAAGAAAATATAAATCTCCGGGAATGTGGAAAGCACAGTGACTTTTCCGATGACTGTGGCGCATGGACTGGAAAGAAAGGAACATCACCTAAGACCTGGTTTCTAATTGATAAAAACGGATCGCTGAGAAAGATTTTTGTCAAAAACAAGGAATACTGTTTGGAACGCCAGATTGACAAAAAACGCGTGTACGTGCCTCTCGAACCGCAACCATCTGAGGAACAGCTACTCCAAATTCAACGCTATTATGCCACCTTGAAGGAATGTCCCACTTACAAAAAACGAGTGACGTGGGTAAATGCCGCCCCTATGAAGATGAAGATTGCAAAGTCACTCGCAGTAATCGAATATGTCGGTGTCCATCCGGGGCACACAGTTCATGGAAATGCAAAATCGTGCGAAGTGGAGTATACGCGGACCCCTGCAGCAACAAGGAAGAAGATCGCTGAGAAAATAAATGACACAAAGCCGCGAGTTCTGTACAACAAACTCTTGAACGATGAGCGAATCGAAAATTGCCCGAGAAATCTTCAGCAAATTTACGACAAGAAATACAAAGAAAAACGAAAAATGGATACAGATGATGGTGCAACCAAAAATCTGGCCGACCAGATCCAACGTGTCACAAAAATGCAGGCTACGGAACCCATCATACGATCGGTAGTATTCGGATCGGACCGCCCGGCGGATGCAAAGCCGTCTAATAATATCGGTATAACGTTGTTCAGTGACGAGCAAATAGCAGACATCAAGCGATTTTGTGCTACTGGCAAGACGCCACTTTCATTCGACAAAACTTTTAATTTGGGCGAATTATTTGTTACCCCAAGTGCCTTTAAGAATTTGTCTGTCCAAGACAGAAAGAAGGAACACCCAATTATGCTCGGCCCGGTTTTCGTGCACAACAGATCAACGTTCGAGGCTTACAATCCCTTTTTTTCGTCCCTATCGTCAACTTTACGAAAAGTAGATACTTCTAAACTGGTTATCGGCACCGACGATGAAACGGCACCACGACAGTCCATAAACTTCAACTTTCCGAAAGCAAGTAACGTACTCTGCATCCGTCACCTGCGCAATAATACCGAGGACTACCTTCGAAATAAAGTCGGCTGTGCGGAGAGGGAAAGAAAGAAAATAATGGACATGATATTCGGGGCAAGGGGATTGACAGAGTCTGAAGACACCATTGTTTTCGAGGAAAGATGTGCAACGATTGTCAATGCCGTAAGAGAAATGCCACAATTCGGGGATTATCTGACTAAAAGACTTATTCCAGCCATCAAAGATGGAGTTTTCGAAGTCAAAATGAAAAATAAACACATTCTACCAAACTGGACAAACAACAATTCGGAGAGCATCAATCACGTCCTAAGGCAGCTGACAGATTGGAAGCCCAAGCCTGTGCACGAACTGGTTGAATTAATTATTCTCCACATAAAAGGCCAGTACAAAGACGTGGAAAGGGCCTTGATAGGAAGGGGTCCCTACACCCTGCATCCGCATTTCAAAGGGTCTGCGCAGAACCCGTCGACGTACTGCGGGAAAGATGCACGAGAACGACGCAAGGTACTCATGAAATTCATGGCCAGTCATGGGAAGGACATCGCTACATCGGTTACGTCATCGGATGGGCTGCTGACTGTGCCGAGGACTCCAACAGCTGGCAAAAAGCCGCACCAAGTTAAGCGTAAAAGAACTGAACGAACAACGAGTGTCAAAAAGCGAATAATGTTTTCAAAAAAAACTCGCGTGGAAACAACAGACAATATTGATGACTGACTTTAATCATGCTTTCACGATCATTGAGTCACTGAGCGGATCAATCAATGAAAATTGTATTTCATTTTACGAAGTGTTTAAATGGTTCATATTTAAGAGTCTCTCATCTTTATGCTGAAAATATTTTATTCCATGGGCGTTATGATAAAAGCTAGCAAATGCTTCAGGTTTATACAGCATAGCTTAGTGCATTTGTTTTGCAGAATCAATGTAAACGCATTTACTATAGTCTTGGTCATACGGGACCTCCCATGTGTGTTTATTTTCTAAGTGCTGATAAATATGTGCAGAACCCCTGTGAAGAATCACGATTTGATCGAATCAAATGTAGATCAAATGTGGCCTACTGTACGTCACCTTGTATTTCATGTGTCACCTTGTATTTCACCTTGTATTTCATTGCATTTCGTGTTCGGCGGGAAATATTTTTCGTCAAATAGAGCCGGTCTTATTTCTGAATGACGAATTGATAAAATTTGACCCGGGAATTTGACCGTGTACGGCAGGCATATTTTGAACGGTGGCTATGCAATTGAAAGGGTTTTGTAATGTCATTTTGTTAAAGATTGGATGAAAATGATTGACAGTGTATGGCTTCTACATGCAAATTTGACCAAGCAGTTGCACGCTTCTGATTGGCCAATGCGGTATTCAAAACGTTTGTGCACTTGTGGAATATTTTTAATTACAATATTGACCAATCAGAAGCGCGCAACTGCTTCAGCCCGGCATCACTGAGCGATTCGCGGCAGTGACGTCGGTAATGGAGGCCAGGTCGAAGGGCAGATTCTTCCATAATATTATGAAATAAATGGTGCGAATTGAGGGCTTTGAATTCAAAGTTGCGCAGTAAAGTGGATTGTTTGTGAAAATATAGATGTCACTGCATCCTCGGTGAGTAAGTTTGTTGAGATTCGACGATGTTTTCATGTTCTGGCGGCGCGATGAAGTTTGGATGTTTCTCGCTGAAATCGGGTCGGAAGAGTTGCATACCTTGTCTTTTTATATAATATAGTATAGATTTGGCCATTGTCTGCTCACTTTCCCCCGATTTTACGCGGAATACTCCACTGACCAACTCTCCAGAGGCCTGTGTTAAGACCAAGAACGGCAGGAAAGAAAGACAAGACACGGCTACTCTCACAGGCCAGTGAGGACATTAAGACCAAGTACAGCAGGAAAGAAAGACAAGACACAGCTAACTTCAGAGGTCAGTGAGGACATTAAGACCAAGTACGGCAGGAAAGAAAGACAAGACACGGCTACTTTCAGAGGTCAGTGAGGACATT
>NMRB01002670.1:60970-72610 GCA_002633025.1 Notospermus geniculatus
CAGTGAGGACATTAAGACCAAGTACGGCAGGAAAGAAAGACAAGACGTGGCTACTCTCAGAGGCCAGTGAGGACATTAAGACCAAGTACGGCAGGAAAGAAAGACAAGACACGGCTACTCTCAGAGGTCAGTGAGGACATTAAGACCAAGGATGGCAGGAAAGAAAGACAAGACGTGGCTACTCTCAGAGGCCAGTGAGGACATTAAGACCAAGTACAAGCTTCCACATTTACAAGGGGTACGACCATTTTGAGAAATTCAGGCTCCTTATAGAGGAGCCCCAGTCGAGTGGTTATCATGTCCACTTCTGCTATACTATGGGCAGTATTCTAGAAGCTTCCTTAACCTTCCTTGACCTTCAGCTATTGTTTGCAGGGTGGTATACAAAGGCTTAAAGTGGGCCTTAGAGTTAAAGCTGACAGGTCAGATATACTCTCCGACTTGTATGCAAAAAATTTTACGCTCAACTTCGGCAGACCACGAGGCTGCCGAAGTCGAGCGTTCGGTAATGTTCGTAATGTACACTAAAAGCTGCCCATACACGATCAATATTATTGCACAATATGGGGATCACAATGGGAAATATTATTGTCAATCTTTCTTCTAATTATCATGCTAGAAGCACACGACCACCCATTTGGGCCCCATATTGTGCAATAATATTGCGCCGTGTATGGGCGGCTTTAGCTTCCTACCTTGAAACACCCATTACACCCTGCGCATACCAACTACGTCATCATTCACTCGCCTGATCACCGGAAGTGAAGGATCGAGGGCTCTCTGATAATCCAACACTAGGAACTTCAAAATAGAAGAAGGAAAATTTCCCCGCGAATTACAGATAATCACCGCCGTGGCAATAATAGCATATCGCATCGAATCCAAACACATTGAATGAACAAAATATCCGATTAGTTATCAATGACCGCGGATGCTGTTCAAAAATAAGTACAAAGATTGGTGTATCAAGAGAATGCACCCTCAGCGCCTTCTGGCGTCGAGCTTTCCCTATAAATGCACCTGTGGACAATGAGTCTGTCCACTTTGGATTTCGCTTTCCGCCTGCGAGGACCGCCGGTTCCCCCTTTGTGCCGCCTCGTTCCTTCCACGGTACGCTGCTTTTCGGGTATGTGTTCGATTTCCCGCATTGTCCGATTTCGGTGGCGTATGGAAAGGCTGGGCATAATGCATGCTGCATATGCCTTCGTTGGTTGGAGGCGTAGGCTTAAACTGTCGTTGTGAGCTTTGCTAGCGACAGGCCCCGGCGTCGGGGTGCCTTTGAGGGAGCTTAAATTGACGTTGTGAGCATTGATAGCGTCAAGCCCCGGCGTCGGGGTGCTACTGTATGAAAGCTTAAATTGACGTTGTGAGCATTGCTAGCGTCAAGCCCCTCGGGGTGCTAATGTATGAAGGCTTAATTTGGCGTTGTGAGCATAGCTAGCGTCAAGCCCCTCCGGGGGTGCCATTGTATGAAAGCTTAAATTGACGTTGTGAGCATGGCTAGCGTCAAGCCCCTCCGTGGGTGCTATGTATGAAAGCTTAAATTGGCGTTGTGAGCATTGCTAGCGTCAAGCCCCTCCGGGGGTGCTGCCTTTATGAATGATTTCGGCGTGTGGCAAAATGGAAGCGGCTTCTGGGGAAGATAAGGTAGCCATGTGCATGTAAGAGCAAGTTAGCTCTTGCCTCCAGTCCCGGGTCTTCTGCCCGAGTGGAGATTTTTCTTCACGCGGGCTGGGGGTTGGGGCTTCCGTCCTCTTCGGTCGGTACTCTGAGGGCTACTTCCTATTTTGCGGATTGATGCCATTTTCGTGAAGTTACCGGACAGACAACTGGTAGAGGAATGTTCGGTGTAGAGTTGCATTAGAGCGAAATGGACAACGTCGTGTGGACGGAGGCCCCAACCTTCGGCCCACCAGTACACGGATTCGGAAGGTATTGGTTACGCGCTGCGCATTTTGGGAATGTTAGGAGTGTTGGGAGTAGTGGGAGTAGTGGGGGTATTGGGAGTGGTATTGGGAGTATCCGGAATGGTATTGGGGGTTAAAGATTGTTGGCTGTTCGGGATCATGTCGGGTGTCGTCACCGATCCGCGCTCCGGAACCGGCAATGTTCGGTTCTCTCCCAATACTCCCAAGCGAGAGGATAGAAGGCGCTGAGGATGTGTCTACACCCTCAGCGCCTTCTAGCGTCGAGCTTTCCTATAAATGCACCTGTGGACAGTGAGTCTGTTCACTTTGGATTTCGCTTTCCGCAAGGGGAACGGCGATGTGTCCCCGTGTGCGCCAAAGGCTGGCAGACAGGAAAATAGCCCGGAGGATGGCCGCGGGAGGGATCGGACGCGCCGGTCATCCGTTCGCTTTACCAGCAACTTGACCCCCCCGGCCCGCCCCACATGCAGGATGCAGCGCCCGCCGCCTTCTTCCTTCTCGCGCCTTCGAACCGGCAATGTTCGGTTCTCTCCCAATACTCCCAAGCGAGAGGATAGAAGGCGCTGAGGATGTGTCTAGGTCCATTGAGCATGTTTAGGAGGGCTTGTGGATCTACAAACCTTCTGGTGGAGTGCAGGCCCATAGAGGCACTCACTGTAGGCTTAAAGCAGACCTGAAACGGATGCCGATTCGCATTAAACCTATTGGAATAAATCAAGTTGATATAAAACCACCAAAAACGTCACCAGTTTCAATTATATTCCGCGTTATTCAAAAGATATAACGTTGTTTTATCGCAGCTGGGCGACCACCCAATTTTCCCGCTGCTTTTCAAACGCACTTACGATTTCGNGGTGTCGCGTAACTCACCGCGTAACTCCCAAAAATCGCGTAACTAGCCTCGTAGCTCACTGTGTAACTCACCGCGCAACTAGCAAAATTCGCGTAACTCACTGCGTAACTCATCTCGTAAGTTACGCGTAACATAGCTCGTGAATTGTTGCGTAAGTTACGAGTGACTTACGCATAACTTACGCGAATTTAGGGATGTCAATTGTGACCTGTACTGTAAGTAATTCAGCACTAATTGTCTGTTTTTACAACAGACAGGTGTCATTCAATCATCAGACTGCTGTAGAACATGTGATTTTATTTGACAAATCATATACTAAGAAACTGAAATGATAAGAAAGGTAGTTTGGAAAATATTCCAGTTAAAATCTGGTTTCTTTCAGTAAACCCCATTGACACTGACGGCCAATATGGCTGCACCAGTTCCTATGAATTCTATGCTAATTAGGGTGTGACATCACGTGAACAACCTCTATTCATCATATCCATGACGTAGGCCCAGGCCTACATGACGTGATGTTGCACGTTTTGCCCACCAGCTTTCTTCAGCAAAGATATGAATTTTGCCCACCACCTTTGCGTCATGACGGCGACGTCAGCAATGGCGCCACCTTTGCGTCATGACGGAGACGTCAGCAATGGCGCCACCTTTGCGTCATGACGGCGACGTCAGCAATGGCGGACACTGTCGGAGTTACGTCGTGGAAACGATGAATACTTGAGTATTCAAGTGTAATTCCTCCAAGGCCAACTGACCAACATTCATCAAAATTTTTTTGGAAGGGGAAAGATTCTGAACCATTCAGAGCAGATGTCTAGATGGGACGAATCGAATTCATCGTTACCTTCAAAATATGTTTTCTTTTTATAGAATTCTTGTCCAGTTTGCCATGGGTGTTAAAAGGAAAACAGCAGGGATCGAAAAAAACAACACACTGCCATCAGTGGGTATACAGGATGTCCCAAAACTTTAACCCTGTAGTACCTGAAGTCATGGAATATTTTTCCATTTGTTCAGAGAAGGGTTTTCGCCAAAACTGGCACGATTTTTCAGGGCCCAAAAACCTACATTGACCTTGACCGCCTGAATGAAGGTCAAAGCAGAGGCACTATCATGGCGCTTTTGGGTGCCACAGGAAATGGCGCCTTGGGTGCTACAGGTGTTATTGGCATAACTTCTGACTGCTTTACTGATTTTGACAAAATATAATGTATTTTTAACGTAAATTTCTCCGTCAATATACGAAAAACTATTCTAAGGCTGCCATATTTGGTGTGGGCATTTTTTTGGGACATCCTGTATAAGACTAGAGGTGTTAGTAGAACCTTGGAGGAATTAATTCCTCCAAGGTAGAACTATCTGGTGCTAGAAATGTTATATGTGTACAACTAAATAATTGAGAAATTACAGAGCGTAAACTTTTGTACAAAATGTTTATTATACATTGGATATTTTGCTTTGGTTCAGCTAGTACAACACAAATAATAATCGATAACTTATTAACAAGGTTTGGATTTTTCCAGCTGCAAATTCTTGCATTTTGAAAAATAATTTATCTCTGTCGCTTTGCTTGTTGTAGAGTATATAAACTCATTTTACGAGCCTTAATAAGGCCTGAGAAAAAAAATGTCTATTAAATAAATTTATCTTAATGCTCTAAGACTTGTCATTACCATAACAGTAAAGCCTCTCTTAAAGGAGTTAGACGCCGAAGTTGTAAACACTCACATCACTGGTTCTCTATCCACGCGACGCTGCCACCTATTGTCGATGATATGTACTGACGTGAATATCGTGAATGAGTTGCATCGGACCGGGAACCAGTCTAATGATCACGGGGCGCTACTGGTGCTGCCACCTGCACGAAGGAATAAAACTAGTTTGCCGACCATGTTTGTAAACAAACCAGCTTGTTTACAACTTCGGCGTCTAACTCCTTTAAAGGGACCCTAAAGGCAGCCTCCTCAGGCGACATAATTCTGAAGAAATAACAAATAGTTTTTTTTCGATCAGCATGTATTCCTGTCTTCTTCAGTGCAGCTGGACGAGGCCTGCCTGATCTTTAAAGGGACCCTACAGGCAGCCTCCTCATAGGCATTTTGATGTGCTCATTACACCGATCAGTTGGCATGAGAATCTAACTCTGACATGTATTGCAAGTAAAATACACTAAACATCAACATTTGAGTCCAAATCTATAGGTTGTCAGTTGCTAGCGCCACCTGTGATGAAGTGACTGCACTGATATGAGCCTAATAGCTAGCTTCCTATACACCCTTTCAGAAATTCGGCGCTCAGTGTTCAGTGATGACGTCTATGGGGGGTTCTTAGCCCCTTCTATTGCCATACAAAAGGGACGGTTGAGCACATCTGAATTCTTTTGATGACGTGCAGAGGGGAGAATTTAGTTCGAGCACCGGCCGCTGAATTTCTGGAAAGGTCTATAGGGTCCCTTTAAGTACCAGTACACCTTGGACTCACAAAGCTCTCCTTAATTGAGAGATGTGCTGTTCAAAGGTGAAAATTGAAGAAATTGCCACTTTCGGACTGAATTTTGGTGTCCTTATCTGATGCTGCGTTCACACCTATTTCGCATCGAAGTCGGTTTCCGTAAATCGAAATACGGAAATCGATTTGGTTACGTCGGGTCGGGTCACACTTATACAACTAAACCGATTTCGATTCGAAACAAAACGCGTCACACTCAACCCGAAATAAACTACGTCATTGAATGTATACTGTGCAGTACATAACTATTTCGATTTGGCTAATGCGAATCGAAACCAATTCAAATACCGGTTTGGTTAAATCGATATAAAAGTGATCTATTTCGAATTGAGTGTGACGCGTTATATCGGAATAGGCCTTTATTGCGAATTTGATTCGATATAAAACCCTAGTGTGAACACGGCATGAGAGGCCTATTCTGTACAAGTTGAGTTACACGGAGAATTATTTTTTGCGAAATGAAACGAAACGATTCGAAACAATTCAATTTTACTCCAGAAGCAATGGCCACACTCACAAACTGTGGAAAAATTCAAATTCATGTTCAGTAACACATTGGAGAACTGATTATTGCAAAATGAAACGAAGTTTGGTGTCCTTATTTGAGAGGTGTCCTCCTGATAGGGGAGTCCACTAAGGGAAGTTCCCATGTACATACTCTGTACAAATTGAGTTACACGGAGAACTATTTTTTGCGAAATGAGACAAATTCTCTTAAATATCAATTTTTCACTAAAGAAGCAATGGCCACACTCAATGTGGAGAACTGATTCTTGCGAAATGAGACGAAGCGGTTCGAAACGAATCAATTTTTCATGGATACTATAGAAGCATTGGCTGCACTCACAGGTGAATTCAAGGACATCACGGAAGAATTCAAGTTGGATTTTTCTGGGCTGGAATAATTTTCATCGAATGAAATGCGAAGTTCAACTAGGTTGCCATAGTAACCCCCCTCGTTGTCACCCCCGCCGAATATGATGATGTCATCCTTTTTGTGATTCTCATGTTTGTAGGGGAGGCAGAGCGCCGTATGGCCTGTGCGGGGGACCATCGATTGGGTGCAGATGATGGTGTACCAGGACTTTGTTTCTGAAAATAGAAAATGAATTGAAGGATAGTTGAATGGGGCATGATAGTGAAGTATAGAGGCTATGCACTGACGTCATCAATGGGTATGCCGCCACGCTGGATGGAAAATGGACGTAGCAGACCGTCACATACGCTGCGTCAGAATGTCAGAACATTCCATCCAACATGGTGTCACATCGCAGCACGCGGGCTGATGACGTCACGTGCATAGCCTCTATTCTCAGCATTAGACTTGCACTTAGTGGAAAATTACGGGCAGACGTTTTTGTCATTAGTGTTAAAGCGAACTGATCGTGCCAATCAAGGTGCCTGAATAGAGAATCAAATGCCGCCATCTTGAATCTATTATCATCCTCACATCGGAAATTTATTGCCTACTAAGAGCATATTTGCACAACTGCTGTGGCTTTGCTGCCTTTGAATGGCATTTAGAACACGGTCAACTGCTAATCTAGGCTTATCTACGGATGTAATCCGCTAAAATACAAAATTTGTAATTTTGAAACTGTGAAGTATGGAGACCTCCCCATACTTTGCCCATAGAGGGCCAACCTGTGCAAGAAAATTCTTCTCACGTGAAGCTGATACCATCACTTACCTAGTCGTAACATATAGGTGTCGTCCAATGCAATATTGCCACTGTACCCCGCGTGGAAGAGGATACGATCGCCCGTGAGCTGTGTCGCCGAGTGCCAGCTGAAATGTACAACAGAGCAAATTAGGTGATAAAAGAATTGAATGGCCTTGCAAAATAAATTGCTCGTTTCGGGTCAACTTTTTTTCCAAAATTTTAGGTTAGGAAGGGGATTTCCTACAAATTTCTATGCACGTTTGTTTGTAGGAAATCAGAAATCAGGCTCCGCTGGCCAACAGAAATAAGGGGAGAAAAAATATAAACGGGAAGATATAGCCCTTTTTCAAAATCACGTGACGTCTTTGTGCGGAGCTACGTTTAGGGGCCCCGAGTGACGTCACACAAACAGCGTCATGGCATGGCTATCTACCATGTTCTCTACTGTCAGTACAGGAGATGTCCTTTTTAGGAAAGTTTGTGTATTTCCAGTTCAGGAAATAGTTTTGAAAATTTCTTTGAAATCTTTTCTGATTTGGTAAGCCCTGCATGAGTTTTTCTCTCCACAGACATCATGCCAGTGTTTGCCGCAATTGCACCACGTGCATATCTCCATTATCTTTTTGGCAATCAGGGCAATGCAGGCACTCCATTGTTACCATGCATTTGTGACCCTCCACAGCAAAACCAGTCATCTGTCTATTGTGAAATCTGAAATAATCTATTTCTTCCATTGTCTTCTGGTGTCATCTTAGTTCATTGCGACTCACTTCTGAGCACCTGGTTTTGCTGCGGAGGGTCACATTTGTTACATTTCCTAAAATCGACTTCTCCCGTACTGACGGTCTATTTCACCACTGCTGATCTAAACTCCCCAAAGTTTGATTAGAAACAAACCTTATCCAACTGTGATCCTGGGCAGCAGAGTTAAAACAACAGTTCAGAGTTAAAGACCGAACTCGAAACAGATATTTTAAGTTCTCGTTACAATAATCAAGGGACATTTAGCAGCACTGGATCAGACATGAGTGCTAGAAATTCAAATCGAAGCAGTCAGCCCTGCTTATTGGCAAAAGATGCAGGAAAGTTCTAGTGGACCAATACAATATAAAATTCTCCTATTTGGTGCTCAATCAACCATGAATGGGTCCGCTAGCCGTTGATTGGACTGTAGTGACTCCTATTGGTCAACTGGCTGACTGACAGCTCCTAATTGGATGGGCATACTACTCTTGATGACAGAAGGCATGTGTAGCCGAAACACTTATTTTTATGCCATATTTCTTTGTACTCTGCTAAGACATTACACTCCTCTCGCAGTGTATTGTTTCTCTCCGTACCTACGCTTCACAAACCACTGCTTCGAATGGCCGGTATTCTGCCGATTTACCGCCAGATGGCACTATTTCCGTCCAACCAATCAGCGCCCACCATCAGGCTGCAACTGAGCAAAATCGTAAAACACTTTCTCCAGCGTGCAGCAGCGGGAACAGTAGTGGTGCCATCTGGCGGTAAATCGGCAGAATACCGGCCATTCGAAGCAGTGGTTTGTGAAGCGTAGGTACGGAGCGAAACAAAACACTGCGAGAGGAGTGTACTAAGATATCTGACCAAGAGTCATTCAACGCCGTCTGCAAAGATGACACAGGGATGGATGGATATGGAATTGGGTGTGTTACTACACTTCATTACGTAATGTTCCTGATCAGAAATAGCTACCTTCTGGGCGATGGCGGTGTTCCGTTGCACTCCGGTTTCGTCCACTCGACGATACTCATATCCAGGACGTAGAGATCATTAAAACAGACGGGAAAATCCCAGCCGCCGAACACCACGAGTTGGTCGTCAATAACTGTTGCAGAATGACTGAAAATAATGCCAAGTTTTAAGGCTCGTTTCCAGGATAGCAGTTTCCGGCGAGCGTTGCTGTTTTCACAGGGTTTTGGATAATCTTTCGATGGTTTAACAATACATGCCAGCACAAAACCAGACGCATGTCGCTCTTAGCTTGGCAGGTTGAGACCAAATGTTTGTCAGTTTCAATATTGTCTATCTATCGTGAAATCTGAAACAATCTATTTCTTCCATTCTCTCCTGGTATAGGTAGTATGTTGCCGTGTTGATCTAATTGTTGAAATACATAGAAAATGAGTGCGACACCTTGTTGAAGATCAACTATTTATTGGTCCGAGGACCCGATACAAGCTTTCGACACTTACTGTGATACCTGATGAAGACACAGTAAGTGTCGAAAGCTTGTATCGGGTCCTCGGACCAATAAATAGTTGATCTTCAACAAGGTGTTGCACTCATTTTCTATGTATTCTCTCCTGGTGTCATCTTAGTTCGTTGAGGCTCACCTTCTGAGCGACATGCGACTGGTTTTGCTGTAGAAGGTCACAATTTTCAAAATTTACTTTCGCCAGGTTCCACAGACGTCAGAATCACCATTGAGAAACTCACCCAGATCTTGGCGCTGGCTTCGTACCATTCACTATCGGCGTGTACCAACTTTCCTCAAGGGGGCTAAAGATGTTTATTTCTGCACTTGAGGCATCTGGTTGTGGGTCAGGGCGTGGGTAGATACCACCAAATATCCATAACTCGTGCCGGAATAGCGTTGCACTGTGGTAGGCTCGGGTTGGCGCTTTTCCTGTTGCCTGTGGAAATAAAACAGTCAATACATGCTTTCATTCCCTCATGATATTCAGCATTCTGACAGCCCCATCCTGGTTTTTCTGTGGGATCCATCTTGATTTCTAAGGACCCCACCATTTTGGTTTCTACAGGCCTCCCCATCCTGGTTTCCAAGGGCCTCCCCTACTTGGTTGCTAAGGACCTCCTTAACTTGGTTGCTAAGGACCTCCCCAACTTGGTTGCTAAGGACCTCCCAACTTGGTTGCTAAGGACCTCCCCAACTTGGTTGCTAAGGGCTGCCCCATCTTGGTTTGTATGGGCCGCTCCATCTTGGTTTCTAAGGGCCTCTCCAATGTCTTGGTTTTAAGGGCATCCCATCATCTTGATTTGAAAGGAATTTCTTTGAAACTTGTGCATGTGCCTACCACTAGTACCAGACAAACGCACTTGGAGAAATTTGCTTAGAAAACAAGATCATAGGCGAAGGCACGTTGAAATTACGAATTTAAACGTGAATATACCTTGACCAATTGCCACTTCCATTCATCAAGATCCAGCAGATGGACATCGTTGAACCATTTCTTGTTTTTAGAACCTCCGTAGACATAGACACAGCGGACTGTCGGGTCATACGTCGCTGTGTGTCCCATTCGTAGCTCCGGCCGTTGACCTTCTGATGCTGGGGTATCTGACGTCCACTTTTTGGAATCTATATCAAACATGAAATTTCATTCACCATTTGTCCTGACTCAAGTTACAGCTCACAGCTCTGCATTGAACCCCTTGGAGCTTAACCCACCAGTCATGGAGGATTTGATGGATGATTTTATGGCCTAGTGGTTGGCGCATTGGCCTCGCAGCTAGAAGTTGAGCAACGTAGAGCGCGATCACGACGTGGATGGGTGACTGGCGGCCAAATAATAGATCCAGCAGACCCTCCCAAACTTGGAAACTGTAGTTCGGCACTGAGACGCAGAGTGGCGCTAAGTGACCCGAGGACGAGTCATCTCTGTCCGAAGGGGGAGATGGTGTATTGAACCCCTTACAGCTATTATACAGTACTGCCTGAAAGAATCCTCTCACGCGCCCTCGGACGCCCGCAAAACCGCCCTAGGAACGCCCTAGGATCGCCCGTTTCTTTCCGAGGGCGCACTGCGGGCGTCCCGAGGGCGCATTGCGGTCGTTCCTCGGTCGCAGCTCGGGCGCTCCTCGGTCGCGCTGCGGCCGTACTTCGGGCGTTAATTACACAACATGCATGACATGACATCAAAGTAATGCCGCCGTCGGCGGCTTCCGTCTTATAGTTCGATGAACAACGCGCTGCCAGCAAACCAAATTTCATACCTTAGTGTCACTGACCAAGCGGTAGGCCTAGGCCTACCCAGAATTCTAAAACTTTCCCGTCTTATGTTTGTCAAAAACATCGCGATCAGTTTCAAACTCATCGTCCTCATACCTACCACGGTTTCATCGGCAGCATCCCGCATGTCCCATCTGGTTCTCACCAGTCTATCTGGCCTGACAGCCATCTAGCCTGGTTCGAATCCACCACATTTCCCGTTTCTGAGGGGTGAGAGCCTCAGCCAATCATCGGGGCGCGAAGGAAAATCGACGTGCCAATCAAAATCAGTGTTACAAATGCGAGCGTGAAGAGCAAAGAAAGTGTCCAACGGTGATTTGTTTCGCGAGTTCTGATTGGCTCGGAGGCGGGGTCACGTAGGGGTCAGGTTCATTAATAATTTATGCATTAACGGAAAATATGACATGATTCGGACAAGGCTAAAGACGGAGTTGATACGGAGTCGATAGCCTTGTTTGGACAAGATGGCATGTCCCAACAGTATGCATGCATCAGGCACTGCATTCACCAGTATCATCATTATCATACATGCAGTTGCCCAGCAACGCACCTGTCAATCACTCTCGGTCGCCATCCAGTGTAATAGGGATGATAGTCCCAAAATCTGCGGTCGTGCTAATTTTTTCTCCTTTTTAATTTCAGGATTTGAAGTGTCAGTGGCCATGAGACATTCATGTTGAGGCACGAGTCT
>NMRB01002670.1:72673-84630 GCA_002633025.1 Notospermus geniculatus
GGAAAGCAGCGAAGTGACTCAGTTGCATTCATTAATGACGTGAAACATTGTAGGCCTATTTGCATGCCCCTCTTTATATGCGAATCAAGGTCAGAGTTCAGTCGAGGAATAATCATTCATGCATATGTGCGTGAAAACCACACTCCAAGCAGAGCATGCATGAAAACCACACTCCAAGCAGAGCATGCTCAGACGGTGAAATTTGAGACACCACGTGTCGGCCTGATCCAGTGCGCCTGGCGATGGGGGAATGTCCTTGTCCCAATACAGAAACCCCCATAAAGAACCAGGAACTTGGTAGGGAAGGTTTTGTGGATGAATTGGAGACTTTGAAGGAGAAAAATTCCTGTTTTATTTGAAATTTTCGAAGCCTTCCGGGAGACATGTGACTACCGACGGAATGAATTTCGCTCCGGGGACAACGCAGGGTCGGGCCTGGATGCAATAGGGTATTGGATTGTGGTTAAAATGAATAAAAACCAAATGATTGAACAGATTTTTGATTATTCAAAATTTATTCCTGCTTCATGGATTTGGAATCGTATTTTGGCAGGTTTTTTGCAGCGTATTTTGGAACCAATTTATCCCGTATCTGAGCACTGCAAATCGTACTGCCGTATTGACGATGTTATTCCCGTATCAAATATGCGTATCCCGTACGGGTCGGCAGCCCTGCCGGCCTGTCACGGACCGACCGCTGTCGGTTACTTAAAGAATTCTGTTTGTTTGATGTTCGCCGCTAATTACCATGCTGTTTCGGGCGCGTGTCTGTTGGACTCCGGGCGCATTTCGGATGCGTTCGGGAGTTTCACGGTCGCACTTCGGGCGATCCTCGGTCGCTCCGCGGGCGCTTCTCGGGCGCACTGCGGGCGTTTTTAAAAACGCCCGAGGAACGCCCTAGGATCGCCCGCAGGCGCCCTAGGAAATTCCTAGGGCGCATGAGAGGTATCTTTCAGGCAGTACTGTATGGCACGGCTTAACCCGCCGGCCATGGAGGATTTCCTTTATGGCCTCGTGGTTGGCGCTTGGCCTCGCAGCTAGAAGTTAAGCAATGTACAGCGTGATCACTATGTGGATGGGTGACCAATGCCCATATAATACAGGCTCTTAACTTTAAGATGTGCCACAATGTAATGGTTAATCCATCACGTACCTGTATCAAACAACCATACAGCATCTTTACACATCTGCTGCTTATCCCCCTGACCCCCGATCAGTAACGCCCTGTCGTCATGGATCAGGCAGAATGAGTGTCCCCATCGATGGCTTGGGTGAGAACCTGAAATCAAAATGCTGAGATTAAGAAATGTGTAAGCCTGCAATGGCCTCCATACAGGCCTCAATGGCGGCAATCAGTCCAGTGTCAGCAAAGTGTATTTGTATTAGATTTTTCCATCAGGGCCAAACCCATAGCATTATTGGCCCTGATAAGTACGGAAGAGGCCATCTCAAGCTACTCATGTTCCTCACTTGGATGGGGTCTTTTTGCAAAAGACACGCGCTGACACGCGGAATGCGGATTGCGGAACGCGGAAGCGGAAAATGCAATACATTTTCGCATACAACATATCGCTTCCGCCGGGGATTCCGCGTCCCTATACCACATTCCGGATGTTTGGTAAACGCAGCTTAACGCCACCATCTTGAAGGAAGGCTCGACTGTTGCAACACTGCACTCACCTCGTTTGTAATTTATAGGATGCACGACGCCTCGGACTGTTGGATTCGTTGACGCAGCTTCCGCTTGGGTCGTCAGGGTTTTACTCGGAGTTCCCAGGGTTCCATCCAAATTCACAATTGGCACATTCTCCTTCCCATCAAACAAATTCGCAACAACCGGTTTTTCGACGCGCCCGTCAACAGAATCATGTCCATCAGGCGTCGCCCCCTTCCAAATATCCTGAATCGTCCGCGTTGATCGTGATCGCGTCATTTTACGCTTCTGTGGCGCCAGTTCTGGCGGCGACATATCAGTCCGAGAATTTTTCCGCTTTTTCTCGTCTGAAATATCCACCGGGGATGAATCCGACTTAGAAGTCGAACGTCTTCTGTCCGTTGTCCCATTTTTCGGTGAAGCATCGAACTTCAGCGACTTGCGTTTTTTCTCCTCCGTTCCTGTGGCAACACCTGTTGACGGCGAAGATGTCATTTTTGTTGATTTTCGTTTCTTTTCCTCCTTGGCTGGTTTTGATTGCACATTTTTTTCTGAGGCCTGAAAACATAAACCAGCTTCATGGAAACTGCAAAATTTTTCAAAGGAGACAAGGGCCGAATTATTCAAAGGAGATAAGGGCCGAATTATAATAATTGGCACTTTCATACAACACTTTCCACTCAGTCTCAAAGCACTTCACATCAAAATCCCATATTCCCTCTAGGAAAGCTTGTTGGGAACTCATAGATATTTTGATGTGCTCATTACTTCGATCGGTTGGCATAAGAATCTAACTCTTGACATGAAATTTACTAAACATCAATATTTGAGCCAAAATCCGTAGGTTGTCAGTTGCTAGCGCCACCTGTGATGAAGTGACCGCACTGATGTGAGCCTTATAGCCAGCTACCTATAGACCGTTCTCAAATTGACGTAAACGACAAAGATCTGCGCACTTCCGCCAAAATCTCAACCACAACCTCGGTCTGAAACTGAATAACGTAACACAGACAACCCCACGACAGTGACGCCAAAGACATGCGTCAGACTCGACCATTGCTGAATCATGGATGGCGTCACGTCAGCCGGTTTCAGATCGAGGTTCTGGTTGAGATTTCGGCGGAAGTGTGCAGATCTGCAAATTTGAGAATCGTTTATAAAACTATAGAGTCTCTCTAAATACTTCTCCAGCTTCAAGGATGGAGCAAAAACCCGCTAGTAGAACAGTATACATACTGGAGAAGACGTCTCCAAATTCTTCTGCGTGTGGTCATTATCGTTGAGATCTGTTAACGTGGACGGTTTACTTTTCTTTCTTGATAACAGCTCCCCCTTTAGTTCCATTTGTAACCTAATACGACCTGTTGCTGCCTGTAGATACTCATCAGTTTCCATGTCCTTTTCCCAATGAAAACATCTGAAAAATGGAAAAAGGATTAAAGCCAAGCGCACATTTGTGGCACAACTCAATGCGGTAGGGGTGTTTTTTAAAATTGACTGACCCGGCTGAATGAAGAGTCGACAGCTTTGGGTCAGTCGACTTAAAAAACACCCCTAACGCATTGGGTTTTGCCGCAAATGTGCACTTGGCCTAAAGCCCGCCGCACACGAGAGAAATTAGCTGAGCAAAATGTCATTCGAGGCATTTGACTCAGTCAAAAACCTCATCGTGTGCGGCGGAGGATTTTGGACGGTATCATTCCACGGTGACGTACCGTCACGTCACGGTGACGTGCCGTGAAATGCCGTCATGTGATTTTTACGCATGCTCTGTAGCAAAATGACGCGAGTCAAATGACTCAGTCCCCGCCGCACACGGTGAGGTTTTTTCCTCTCTAGCCAAAAAATATCAAACACGTTGAATATTTTGCTCAGTGGCAGTTGAGGCAAAAAACTCGCAAGAAATCCGCCGCACACGAGAGGTTTTTGACTGAGTCAAATGCCTCGAATGACATTTTGCTCAGCTAATTTCTCTCGTGTGCGGCGGGCTTTACTGTCTAATTCACCAATTTGTTCACTACCAAGGTATGTTCTGCCAAATAATACGAAAACACGGTCAAAGGACAGAAAAGTAGGCCTACATAAAAACCTATTAACAGGGTATAGACAGCTCTGACTGTATTTGTGTTAGATTTTTTCATCACGGCCAAAGACATAACATTATTGGCCCTGGTAAGTATGGAAGAGGCCATCTCAAGCTACTCATGTTCCCCACTTGGATGGGGTCTTTTACTTGTCCTTGCAAAGGCACAAGGTACAGGCACCAGGGCTTATACTGTCCCATGTGACGGACTGACGAGCCAGGACCTGCAGCTTGCTAAGCTAATGTGATATTAACCACTAGACTATTAATTTCCAATGAAGGCACCAGTTGCCCCCTCTATCTGTGATTTCTGAATCAGTTCCTGTTCATTACCTATTTTGTGATGAAAGACTCCCCAGTCGCTTAAGAGTCCTCGCCCCCTCCATAAAACTGATATCAATGATGGTGTCCTCGGTGTACTGCCCCCAGTTTCCTTGGGTGAAGACGAGGATGCATTTGGGTAAGGGGGTCGGACAGATGATCTCATAATGGAAACTATTCTCTGCCCTGAAAAAAAGGTTGGTTGATTATCATATCAGAGAAGAGGAATTTACGTCCCTGCATACGATACTTGGCAGAAATATTTCCCCTCCATGCCAAAAAGGGTGACCTCAGCTCACCTTCAGGGGCTAATCCAGGTTCGCAAAAGGGGTGCAACACCCTCATTCCGAAGGCACGAGCCCTGAGGGGTGCTGGGGTGCCTCCCCCACAAAATTTTCAAAAATGATTTTTGACATGGGATGCCATAATATGCATTTTCCAGGCATCTGAGGTCCAAAATCTGAAATACAAAATTACTGAAAAAAAGGGATTTTTTTCAATCACTCTGCCACCATAAAGGGGGAGGGGGCCGCTGGCTGCACCCCCCTAAATTCGCCTCTGCACCTTACAAGCTTTTGTAGGCCTATTTGAAATTAACAGTTGAACAAAATGAAATCAACATGGCTGAGTGAATAATATTGTGGTTTTTAAAGGGCCTAGAGGCAGCTCGCTATATTAGGCTACTAACAGTACTTCCACTATGCAACAGGTGGCGCTAGTAACCATGAACTCATGAATTGTGGACCAAATGCTGACAGTGATGAAATCTACTTCAAAATTGATGCCCAAGTTGGATCCTCATGCCACCAATTCTGTGTTAGTAATCATATCAATATGCACTAAAAAGCTGTTAAGCTGGATCAGGATGTGATTGCAATTTTCAAATATTGTGGGTAACCCGACGTCCACAGGCCTAGACCGGCTTTATTCATGATGATAACTGAGGCACAATACAAAAAACCGACAAAAAGACCGACCAAAACCAACAAGGAAACAATGTATCGCCATAAACCCAACACAGTTGACACGACGGAAGTGCAACAATAACACAGATTTTCATGGTTGATTTCACTTGACACCTACCGATCAAGTTGCTTGGGAGTTCTCTGAACCCCCAACAATGTAAACAATCGTATACCGTCCATTTCAGGCGGTCATCAAGGTAGATTTCCTGGGTTATTTCACGTTTTCTGAAGTGTTCTATTTTGGCGGGGAATCAGGTGTTTCCCCGGGTTTTCCACTGGACATAGCCCACTTTGTAGAAAGGGGATAGAGGAGGAGCTGGCTTCTTTCAAAGTTAAAAATTCCCTCAAAATGTCAGTAGTTATGTCTCAATTATGATTCATATTTGAAAATTTCTTACAAAATTATTTTTGGTAAGCCGTGGTAAGTCTTATTGAAGTTTAATGTGGGTTTTTCTGGCCTATGAATGCATTGCTTATGCTGTCTCCCCTATTCATAAATCGACTCGTTTTTATGGTGCAAAGAATAGTGGAAATTATATCATAAACTTATTCAATACAAACAGCATCTAAAAGACAAACTTATATTATTTGTACAAGACTCTATAAATGATATTAGTAAAAAATAACATTTTTAGTTTGGAGTTCTTTTATGATATTAAATTTTCCAAATGAGGTTGCAAAAACCACTATTCAACCTCGCCGTCCCCAACCTCGTTCCCAGGGTTCGTTCGCTTTCTGACAATATGGCGGTCGCGTCACTAACCCCTGGCAACAGCTTTGGATTTAACGCACGTGATTGGTTGACGGCAAACCGTCAAATATATCCAAGAATATACCCAAAGAAATTTTCAAAATATTTTGGATCAACAGAAGGTTATCTATATCCAGGTTTGATGATTTTTTGTAAAAAGAATTTTAAAAAGCACAAGTTTAGTATTTCAAATTGATTATTTTGACTAGTGCTGCCACCTATACTTCAAGATTCCTGGATTAACAACCGAAGCTGATTCCAGGGGTTAGTGAGCGAGTGGTCCGAGGTTGTCTGAGCGAACTATACCCCTGGGGACGAGGTTGCGCCGTCCCCAGTTATTTTTCGTAGTAGTTCCTTGTTCTTCTAGTAGGTGGCAGCACTTTAAATTTCACTAGTTTCCTATAGTGAAATGAATTATTGACTATGGTTACCCATTATTGTCAGGACTGTCTATTTATAATATTATCCGCTTGGCCTATTCTCCTGCCCCCTCCCCCATATATTTTCCAAGGACAACCACCCAGAAATATTCCCCGCGGAGAGTTGCCCCTGGTCCTGCAATTTTCCAACCCAAGTAACTATGTTTATTGTATATCTTCCAATATAAAATGTATTATTTTTATAAGGAATCAATAAACTCATTTTGAATTTGAGTAAGGGGTTGAAAACTTCTGTACCCAATAAATTTCAATTTTTTAAATTCCCCTGGGGACAATTGTCGGGGGGGGGGGGGNAATCTCATTCAGGACGTAAATAGTCTGATTCACAAAGAAAGGAATATGTGGATTCTTATCGTGAAATATCGTCAAGTTTTCGCTTAAATCTTTTTCGGATTTTTACGAAACTTGTGGAGAAGGTCACCTGGGTGCTTTTCTTTCCAAAATTATGCTAAATTCTGATCGCCAGTACGGGCCCCCAGAGAATTGCGGCCGCGATTTTGGGAGGTAAGTTCATACACGGTGCGATCGGACCCTCGTCCGACGCCATGTTGTCTGCGAAGTCTCACCTTTTGTGTCTGTGCCAAGTTTTTTGGTGGTGTTTACTTCCAAACTACGCCGTTGTCAGACATGAAATTAAGCTGTATAACGAATTACTTCTTATACTACGCATAGAATCGATCTAGAGTCGCGATCATCACCCAGAAATTGTACAAGATGCGAATAAAAATAGCGTCTCTTCTGACACAGGCTCCAGGTAGACCAAAGTTCAAAGGTCAAATCGGGATGCCGTGCATTATGCACTTTGTGTATTCACTGTGTACATTTTGTATACTGAATGTACACGACACCATGGAGTGATGTCTATTGGTATACATTGTAGACACTTCTGTCAGTGCCTCTCTTCATAATTGTTGGCCCTAATTTTAGTGTACATGGAGGCCTGGGACAAGTGTGATTGTTGCTGATTATCCATCTGGCTGTTGATGTTGACTTTTGTAGCGATATACGTATACATTGTATGAATCAAAATCAGTCTGGTTTGTCCAGTACCAGTGTTTCAAATTCAGAGTCGAGTGCTGTACACTGCAGGCCACAGAACCAGGGGCAGATCCAGGAACTTCTGGTAAATGGGGGGGGGACAGAAGGCCACAGGCATGACAGGCGGAACGATGAAGGGCGCTCGAAGCCACAGCGGGGGGTGCCCCCAGAATATTTTGAAATCTAGAGGGCGGTTGGTGCAATTTCCCAGCATCTGAGGGACAAATTACCTGGCAATTTTGTGAAACTTTGAAAAAGAGCAATTTTTCTAACGTTGGTCACTGAAAAATAGGGGGGGGGGCTCGGGCCAGGTGATGCCCCCTGGATCTGCGCCTGAGGACCTTCGATGGGGTCCGCATAAGCATCAGCATGATGGCTTTAAGTATAGGCCTACGCATACTACATGCAGCCTTTGCGAGGAATATACCCAGCTACTGTTTTGATTCCAGTACTACTGGGCTCATTGATAGATTCACCCCTCCCCCCCCCAAATCCCCCATTGTCTGCAGACTGCCATATAATGCAGATTTCTTCAGGTTACAAATGCTGGGAAAATGCAATTTGGGGAGGTAAAAAACAACTTTTTTCTGACATGTCTCGGGAGGCCCCCTCCAGCGAGTTCCTGTTAGTGTGACAGCCCACGAGCTGGTGTACCCCCTCTTTCAATTTCTGACAGAAACCCTGTGAGTAATTATTTCCTATAGTATGATTTTATTTAGGAGTACTTCACAAATTCTTGCTGAAGCCCTGGCCTGTGTCCTGCCAACATGACATTGTTGCAGTTGTTACTATCATGAAAATACCGGTAAACAACATCAGAGATTTGCCATTCCTTACTTTTGTCCACATGGAACAATTCACAGTTGGGTTTCCAATCATTCTTGAATTCTTCCACTATTATCCCATCAAAACTTCTCATTCCTAGCCCATGTCTTTCTCCATATAAAGACAAATTTACACCTACGGCCATTAAATTCTATCGAGTTTTGATTGTTTGCTGTCAAATTGAATAACATGTTCAAGTACCTTCTTAGGCCCGACCTTACTCACTTGTAAAACTCTTCATGACAGTTGATTGTGTGCGGCATGAACTATGGAACCCCTCGCTCAAGACACAGTTGTTAGCGATCTCTCCTGAGTCATGATTGCTCCGCTCCGCAGACAATATTCGGCGAAAGTCAAAGTTTGGGTTTATAGTCAACTATCGTAGAGGTTCTCATCCAACTTTATACTTTGACCCCATGCAGTCTACCCTGAAACCTTTCAGTAGAACTCAGATGAGCTGCCCATTTACCGCTACAATCGAGCATTTCTGACCATGCAGTACCGCGCCATTTATACACCTGGGTGGAGAGAGGCCCATGAGGCAAAGACTTGCCCAAAGTCTCACGCACGCCCAGTGGGATTCGAACCCGGGACCCTCTGAGTCTGACTGATTGTCCGAGACTCAAACCACTAAACCACCCGTGGCTCATGTTAAAAGTAGATATAGACAATCCCAAATTGACGTAAACGAGAAAGATCTGCGCACTTCTGCCCAAATCGCAAACACAACTTCGATCTGAAACGGAATGACGTGACGCAGAGAACCCCACGCCATGCCATCAGTTACTCCGACGGCGTTGCATCAGAGTCGACCATTGCTGAATTATGGATTGCGTCACATTAGCTGGTTTCAGATTGAGATTGTGGTTGCGATTTCAGCGGAAGTGTGCAGATCTGCGAATTCGAAAATCATCTATACAGCAGGAAGAAGCTAGAATACCCTCGAAATCCTGCTTCTCAAAGAAATTTTTAAATGAGTGTATAATGGAGGTATTGCAAGTCTGTCCAACTGTGCCCCATATCTTATTGTTATTCATAAACGTTCGTACACCGTGTTCAGCTAATCCCTCCACCCCCACTCTCGTGGAAAGAACAATTCCATGGTATGTTAAAATATTTTGTCACATCCGGATAGGCCAAACCTATGGTGAGTGTGAAGAAATGTGGCCAAAAGAATTGATACTTAAAAATGTTCCAGAATCTGGATTTAATATCTGTGGTGTGTAGTACCTTTAGACCTACAAAATTAAATACAGCTCAGGGATCCCCATTGGACCCCTCAAAAATTGGAGTTTTGAGGGTCCCACATGATTTTCAAGGGTCCTTAATGTATGGGTGAACTAGATTTCCAAATTACAAGGGTTCTTTGGTTGGGAGGTAAAATTTAACAAGGCACTTTTGGGGGTATCTCGAGCCCTGCAACTGTACGGCACTTTCTGGTAAAAAGTTTGCTGTCCATGTTGAGTCCCTGGAAGACAGGAGCCACTTCAGCATAAAAATGGCTTTTGTAAGTTTTAAAGAGATGAAATTTGGGCAAAAAACAGACAATTTGTACATGTACATTTATAATGACTTTTAAAATGCACAGAATCAATTTACAATGGTTATGAATCTCCTTCCTCTTCATAAACATCAAATTGAGTTTAAATCTCATGATATTTATTTTTTGGAGAAAAAAACTATGTCGCCAACCAACTTCCACAAAATGAATGATCACTTATCGTCATCATAGACGACCGACAATGAAACAGTACTCTTATTTGATTGTTCCGCATCTAAAATGACAAAGGGCTAATCCAGCTTCCCCTGTGTGTCGGCGGTTGTCTTTATCAAATTACACCAATAGACTAATACTGTAATCTAAATGTCTAAATTGTCATTGGAAGTGGAATCGCTCGCTCACGCGGTGGGTAAACTTGAAGCTTGAAGAGGGAATTGCCACATGCAGTGATGTGTATGTTGCGTCTGGTTTTAAAGGAAATGTGGTGGGACAAGTCTAACACAGGATATTCCTCTAAAAGAGTGCAGCACCTGACGGGACAGCGTCCAAGACGTCCCGCACGTCATTCATGATGTTTTAGGCGAGACAAAAAAAATCAGATTGTTTCTCGACGTCATGATCGCTGAAACAACCGGATTTTTTTTCGAGTCACGTCATGCGTTCAGAAATGATGTGCGTCATGACGCGGTCCCGTCAGGTGCTGCGCTCTTTTGGAGTGATAGAGTCTATTTTTAGCAGAACCCTGAGAGCCAAGTGCATGGTTATCATGTCCGCTTAGCAAGCGGCAGGTCCCAGGTTCGAATCCAACCCAGGCATTAAAGGATATGGCTCTTCACGTCCGTCGCATCGGGACAGTAAGGGTGGCTTTCCATTGGAGTGCGGAAACGCTCGAAAGCATCGGGTTTTTTTCTGCGGCGTTGGTCACGGCACGGAAAAAACAATGCTTTCGAGCGTTTCCGCGCATGGAAACGCTCCAGTGGAAAGCCACCCTAAATCATGGTGCCTTGTACACTATGGGTCGTACCAAAAATTCATAAGCTCGCTTATGAATTTTTGGTCGTACTTGTATTCATAAAGCGGTTCTATCATTAGAACCATCTTAGGCCGGTTCCAAGTACAGTGGTTGACTATACTTGGAACCGGCCTAAGACGGTTCTAACAATAGAACCGCTTTATGAATACGACCCAATGTGCCTTTCCTAGGGCAAGTAAAAGACCCTAATCCAAGTGAGGAACGTGAGTAGCTTGAGATGGCCTCTCGCATGTGCGCATATTTTCGGTGACGTGCACAAGCTATCAACCATCTGCTGAACAAAATGGTCTCGAATGACTTTTTGCTCAGCAGATAGCTGCAATGTGCGGCAGGCTTTACCAGGCCCAAAAGACAAATCGCAAATTGATGAAAACGAGAAAGATCTGCGCACTTCCGCCGAAATGGCAAACAGAACCTCGGTCTGAAACCATCTGACACTGAATGACGTGACGCAGAAAACCCCACGACCATGTGACGGCAGTGAGCTTGATGACGTTGCGTCAGACTCGACCATTGCTGAATCATGGATTGCGTCGTCAGCTGGTTTCAGGTCGAGGTTCTGTTTACAGTTGAGTTTCGGCGGAAGTGCGCAGATCTGGGAATTTGGGATTTGTCTATAATGCTGTGGCTTCGGCCTGGATGGAAATACACAGAAAAATCAAAAATACACTTGATGCCATGCGACTTGTATGACTTAAGTACGAAAGCGATGTACATTCTGGAGTACAATACATCATGACTAGGCCTGCATGTATATCCTGGCGCTTCGAATCCAGTTCACGTTTCTCTGCCGATACTAAGAACGAAATGAAGAAAAAGTGAACATGCTTGAATTTCCAGGTATTCTGTTGATATAGCTATATGATCGAGACACGTCCGAGAATATTTTATTATTCTGACTTGTGATACCTGTGCTATAAATTTGAGGCCATCACTTTGGAGTCTGTGTAAGATTGCAAAGGTTTCTGTTCGGATAATGCCGCCATTTTGACAAAGCAGACGAGATTTTGATCTTCGGTACAGTACAGGATTGTCAGATTCACCAGTCTTCTATTGAGATGTCCTGGCCTTGTGAATTTTGAAGAGATCGCGAGGTAGGTTCCTAACATTAACAAAGTGATTGTTGATACCTGTCCCGTTTTCTGCTAGCATGGTCGAATGATAAGGTAAACTCGGTCATGTATTGCATGTACATTGCAACAAGTACACTGTAGTACAGAAGGTACCAAGTTACTGTTACATGTCAGTGTTTTCCCTGGGATTTAGTTGAAACGTGACGGTCGCCTGACGCGCGAAGCGCGGCAACTGAGGCGCATAGCGCCGAGCGGGGGGGGGGGGCGAGGGGG
>NMRB01002671.1:16948-38194 GCA_002633025.1 Notospermus geniculatus
TGTGTGTGTGTGTGTCCGTCTGTCACGCCTTCATATCTTATCTCCTTCAACAGCTACAGTCCTGGTAACACATCCTACCCCTAGGTTTGTCAACCTGGGCAATCCAATGAGCTAATCATTTTCAACATCAGATGCCTCCATCATGATGTAATCAACATATCAGACTTGATATTTTGTCCGTCACGCTTTCATCTGATGTCATAACTCGGCTCCTTTAGCACCTAGAGCAACAGAAACAAGTTCTACCCTTAGGTTTTCATACCCTAGGAATCGAATGGACTGATTACTTTTGATCTGAGATGTAGGGGTCATGGTGATATCGATATCACAAATTTGATATTTTAAGATGACTTGCCATATTGTCAACCTAGCAACATGAAACAAATCTTAGTTCGTGCCTACTTATCCAAGGACTGGACTATGTTAAAATTCTCAGCCTCCAGTGTCCGGGTGATTGAGATATCATGAGATTTTGATATATCAAACTTGATAATTTGAAATATCTCTGCCTGTGTTAGAGATAGAGGCATGATCACCCATACTTTGGTTATTGAGGATGCCCACTTCAATTATGCAATGATCTTGATGATCAGAGGTCAAGGTCAAGGTCAAACTTGATAATTTGAAGTATCTCTTCCTGTGGTAGAGGTAGAGGCATGATATCACCATTACTTAGGTTATTGAGGATGCCAATTTCGATTATGCAATGACCTTAACGATCAAAGGTCAAGGTCAAGGTCAAACTTGAGAATTTGAAATATCTATGCCCGTGATACAGATAGAGACATGATGTCGCCCATACTTAGGCTGCCCATTTTGATTATGCAATGACCTTGATGATCAGATATCAAGGTCAAGGTCAACCATGAGATGAGTTATTGGCATGGGATCAAGTTCTGTGGGATTAAGCGTCGTTGTTCATCAGTCAATGTATCCAGATCTCTGTCAATGTATCCTGATCTCTATCAATGTATCTCTATCAATGCATCTGATCTCTATCAACGTATCCTGATCTCTATCAATGTATCTATCTCTATCAATGTATCTTCGTCTCTATCAATGTACCGTTCGTGTAGAAGTACCTAATCGGCAACCATACGACATTTACAATGTCATCTTGTTTATTTATTAAGTGCCTACATAAATGGAAAGGTAAGGTTCAATGCCCCAAGATCTGGGTGGAAAGTGATGTCCTCGGTATGGATGTTTCAGTACAAGTCCTCACGATACACCAGATGCGACTATGTAGGTGTGTGTGTGTGTGTGTGTGTGTCTGTGTGTGTGTCCGTCTGTCACGCCTTCATATCTTATCTCCTTCAACAGCTACAGCTCTGGTAACACATCCTACCCCTAGGTTTGTCAACCTGGGCAATCCAATGAGCTAATCATTTTCAACAGCAGATGCCTCCATCATGATGTAATCAACATGTGCGTCACGCTTTTATCTGATGCCATAACTCGGCTCCTTTAACACCTAGAGCAACAGAAACAAGTTCTACCCTTAGGTTTTCATACCCAAGGAATCCAATGGACAGATTACTTTTGATCTGAGATGTTGGGGTCATGGTGATATCGATATCACAAATTTGATATTTTGAGATAACTTGCCATATTTTCATCTGAGCAACATGAAACAAGTCTTAGTTCATGCCTGCTTATCCAAGGACTGGACTGTGTTAACATTCTCAGCCTCACGTGTCTGGGTGATTGAGATATCATGAGATTTTCATATATATCAAACTTGATAATTTGAAATATCAATCTCAAGATCGGAAACCATATTGTGTTTGGTCATGGTGTCTGTCTGTCTGTCTGTCTGTGTGTCTGTATGTGTGTCTGTCTGTTCAGTCTGTCACACCTGTAACTTTGTTCCTGCAAGAGCTACAGACCTGGAAATGTGACCTACCCCCAGGTTTCATGACCTGAGCTACAAGATGGAATGAAAATTTCCGGTTTCCGATACCTGGTTCATCGTGAAATTGATATATCAAGAGTTGAGATTTTGTCTGTCACACTTTTGTTTCTTGAATAACTTGTCTCCGAGGCCAGCTAGAGCACTGGTAACAAGTTCCTTCCCTATGTTTATGACCCTTGGCAAGATACTGGCATCACTGAATTTATTCTCCAGTGTCAGCATCATAATGATATTGATATATCAAATTTGATATTTTGACATATCGGGAAATCTGCCACAGTAAGCAACTTGAAACTGGTATCACAACATCATAGCTCATCCACGGGTGTTATTGCAACTGAAATTTTCAGTTTGCACCTGCTCGGTCGCATGATATTTGCTGATATCATGGTGAGATCTGATATTCAAATTTGATAACATGACGTAAGTCAGAATCTGGTGATGGTAGAAGCCTAAAACCTTCACCTATACCTAGGTTATCAAGGATGCGCTTTCAGATTATGCAATGACCTTGAAGGTCAGAGGTCAAGGTCAAGGTCACACAGTTCTAAATCGCAAATCTCCTTGGAATTTGAGGAGAAAACGAATTAGAAGCCTGAATTAACCATCTCCGATAGCCTTATATCAAGGATCCTGTTCCAGTTACGCAATACTTCTCAAGGTCAGAGGTCAAGGTCACAGACAACCATCACAAATAACATGAGACAGAACCTGCATGGTGATGGTGGAAGCCTAAAAACTTCACCTACACCTAGGTTATCAAGGATGAGCTTTCACATTACGCAATGACCTTGAAGGTTAGAGGTCAAGGTCAAGGTTAAACAGTTCTACAGCGCAAATATCCTTGGGGTTTCAGGAGAAAATGAATTAGAAGCCTGAATCAACCATCTCCTATAAGTTTCATCAAGTATGCCTGTTCCTGTTACGCAATACATCTCAAGGTCAGAGGTCACAGTTAATTAGCTCTAGAGTAGTAAACTTCTCATCGGAAACCATTGACATCGCTCCGATGTCCTTTTCTTGTTTCATTCGATGAAACTTCTGTATTTATTCGAACTCGGAATTCTGGGTAACTTTGAAACGAAGGTCGGGTAACGGGAGAGCATTGGACACTTCCGGTAAACAGCAATGCAGCAGGACCATTGCTCGAAAGGGCTGAAAATTACCGCTATTCCTCGTACGGTTTGGAATAGGGAGACAAGACCAATCCCTACAACTTTTCAAAAGCGACCCATAGTAAATTCTCAAGGACTTAGGAGCTATAGGCCTAGTTCGAGGCTATCGTTATTCATTTCATGATTTACGCTGAATATCAACCTCACTACACTTCTCGGTAGCTGGGGACACTACGTCGGTCCACTTCCGCCGTTGATACCATGGGCGGTTAAATCCGCAAAAAGTAGACGTTGACAAAACAGAGACGTAGGTTACAAAATCAGAGACGTGCTTTTAGAACGGTTAACAAAACAAAGACGTTCTTTAACGAAAAAAAAACATTTAGCTGTGATTTGGAGTCGTTCACAAAAGAGACGTTGGGTGGTACTGGAGTCGTTAACAAAATTTGAAGACGTGTGCCTTATCAGAGTCGTTCACATTTTTCAAACGTAGCGATAATTTATATAATAATAGGCCATACACAGACGTTGACATGATTTGGAGTCGTTCACAAAGGAGACGTTGGGTGGCGCTCGCGGCAGTTAACGGTGAATTAACCCTTAGAGCGCTGTTACCGAGTATACTCGGAGCAACAATTCTCTTTTTAAGGACCATTACCGAGTATACTCGGAAAAGGTCATGAAATTAAAATTTCAAAACACATGCATTTTTGTCAATTTTGTTTCTTTTTTCGGAAAACAAATTTTTTTCGAAAAAAAAACCGGTCACGGGGGAAGAAAAAGTTGAAAAAACCCGGCGCTCTAAGGGCTAAAGGCCTTATATACCCCCTGTCTAGAAAAAAATTAATGAGGTCGAATTTGATTGGATGTCGGTGCATGGTAATGCCCCATCATGCCTCAGCATGAATTAAGATAAAAGGGGGTGCTGCGATCACTTTCGTGTAAATCGGTTTTTACTGTAGTTGAGCCCTGTGGGTTAATTTTTTTTTAAATTCGTTGGTAGTGCATTAGTTCTAGGATGTATCTACAAAGCGACTGGCTCAAAACTAAAATAATAGATGGCGTTGCTGAGATATTAATACGTTTACGTTTTTGGTCATCAGTTCTGAATGGGTTAACATATTGACCTAATTCTTGTGCATTCATCATTTACACATGTCGGCATGCTACATAATGCAATTTGCCGCATTAACCCTTCCTCATTCTGTCAGTAAAATAGAATGCCTGGACTTCCTAGGCCTTCCTTCCTGCAACTAGTGGCGCAATCCTAACTTAGCGGAGATATCCATAACTAGGTCACGTGACCGACTTTTTTGACATGTGTAAATGATGAACGTACAAAAATTAGGTCAATATGTTTACCCATTTAGAACTTATGACCAAAAAAAGGTAAAAGTATTAATATCTAAGCAACGCCATCTATTATTTTAGTTTTGAGTCAGTCGTTTTGTAGATACATCCTAATACTAATACACTGCAAAGGAATAAAAAAAAATTAACCCACGGGGCTCAATTACAGTAAAAACCGATTTTCACGAAAGCGATTGCAGCGCCCCCTTTTATCTTAATTCGTGCTGAGGCATGATGGGACATCACCATGCACCAACATCCAATCAAATTTGACCTCATCAAAATTTCTCTGGACTGGGGTATATAAGGCCTTTAATTCACCTTTAACTGCCGCATTAAGCCATGTAAAAAATAGTTGGTTAGCATCCCCTACCGCCACTGAAATCACCCCCTCCTAAAAAAAAATTATTTTCAACAAACTTTCAGAAAACCGCCAAACAGTAAAAAAATCGTAGGCTGGGATGCTTAAATAAAACACACAACACAGTAGTTTTTATTTCAATTCATACCTATTACATTTGGAATTTCCCTCAGGTTGCCGTGGCCCATGCTGGTTACCATGGTAACATGCATCTCAAACTCAAGAAAAAAATTTAAAAAAACTCCCGCCCTCCTCAGAAAATTGAGAGGCAAAGGATGCTAACCAATTATTTTATTTACATGGCCTTACCCGGGAGCCAATCTGATCAGGACCATCGTTTACCGGAAGTGTCCAATGCTCTTACCCGACCTTCGTTTCAAAGTTACCCATAATTCCGAGTTCGAATAAATACGGAAGTTTGATCGAATGAAATAAAAGTTCTTGAATACAAATATTCGTTCATGAACGAAATTATTTATTCATGAAAAAAATATTTGTTCATGAAAAAAATATTTATTCACGAAAAAAATATTTATTCATGAAAAAAGTATTTGTTCATGAAAATAATATTTACTCTTGAATTTTTTTCATGAGTAAATAATTTTTTTCATGAATAGATATTTTTTCATGAATAAATATTTCTTCACGAACAAATATGTTTTTCATGAATAAATATTTTTTTCAGGTATAAATAATTTTTTCATGAACAAATATTTTTTTCATGAATAAATATTTTTTTCATGAACAAATATTTTTTTCATGAATGAATATTTTTCATTCATTCATGAATATTTACCATTCAAGAATGAATATTTACCATTCATGAATGAATATGTTTTTGGAACAAACATATTCTGTAGTATTTATATTGAATATTGCAACGACTATCATGCCATACTAGGCGCTATTTACGGATTGTGGTTTCACGGAATAGAGATCCATTTCACCGTGCATTCAAGAATTTCACGGCTCTGTTGTCAGTGGTTGACAAATTAGCTTTGGATTTTGCGTGCGTGACTGCATTCTTTATTGATACAAGTTGTATACTGCGGCATTTGACTGACAACATAGGCCTGGTGGTATCCCACGACCTCATGTCTTAAGGCGGTGACAGACTGGTCCGTATACGGTCCGTATACAGCATGATTTCTTTTGTTGTAGGCGCACCCAAGTGCATAGAGGTGTGAAAGAACAATACAAAACGCATCGGTTTCGGACCGTATACGGACCAGTCTGTCACCACCTTTATTCGCAAGAAACTGACCAGGCCTTCTCCTGCGCGCCATTGGTCAATCAATGCAGGCGGGAAACCGGGCTCGGACATAGTAATGAACTGGGGGCGGCACTTCGGCATATAGTGCATTGATGATAGAGAACCGACTCTCTACGGTATACATATACTTTTGGCTGCTCTAAAACATTCCAAAAATGTGTGTTTTTCAACAATTACTCATTACAGTCGACTTAGTAATTATTGGATATAACGACACTAGGCATCAGCAGACGTGGATTGAATAACATTTACATTTACAAAAAATGTTGTAAACTGTAGCCGATAGCAGTCCACTGAAATCTTATCTCTCGTCGTTAGTCACTTGATCATGCGGGTATGTTAAAACGAGGCACTGCCTAGTATGTTCACGATATCAGTAGGTGAAGCATTTTATGACGATATTAGCTGCAACCAACCAATCTGTACCAAATGCAACAGCCGTGGCTGAGAGGCGAATATGGTGATGCTGTCCAGTAAATGCGGTCCAGTCACCGAGTAGACCTACAGACATGTACCTAGCCTAAAGCTTGCCTAGACTTCGCATCAACTTTGTCATCGAAAACATAAGAAGGTTTGGTAGAAGCGATGTTATGTCTGCACCGAGCGGATAAATCTACGTCAAACGTTGGCGTCGGTGACTCTCTACAGATGGCATACTAGCAACAAACAACTTTCTGATCGTTTGTCAGCAAACTGTAGTGTTTCCCCTTCTGCAGTGGCCGTTGTGGTTAGAAAAATACCTCCACTTTCTTGTTCAATTCCGTTATTGCTGACGTCTTATACCTCTTGGCCCGTCTTCGTTCACATCTTCCGCTAGAGGTGACCAAACACTTCTCTGGATGACGATGGAAGACGGCGGAAGTCTTTCTACCCAGTCGGTCACATCCGATTTGCGATCACACCTTACAATCCCCATCGATCCTTCTGATGAACATTCGGCACTGATCCTTTTTATCACAATTTTGCGTCAGCTCATATACATCCCTATCGCATTGGGAGTCCCAAGCAACATCTTAACGATGCTTATAGCCTCAATGAATCACAACCGAAAACACACGACAAGTACTTATATGTCAGGTTTGGCTTTTGTCGATACCCTAGCCTTACTTTACGAAGGAATAGGCGTTCCAATTTTGGAGAGTGGTATAGGGACATATTGGTCGGCAAGAGAACTGGAATACACGTAAGTATTAAGTGGCTTGCTTTTTCTTGTGTCAGCTTCTCCTATGCCAACCGCATGACATGTTGCTGCAGCCGTGACATTGAGGCGCAGCCTCTTCTTATTCCTTGTTTTTGTATTTCTTGGTACCCACGGCATTCTGGGCTGTTACCTGCAGCCATGTCATCCTAGCTTCTTCCCCTGTACACACTAAAATTCATTGGGTCAAATGTAACCCAAATCATAACCCAATGAAGTGTCACTATTGCACTTGGCCAACACTTGGTCAAAATAGCCCAATTATATTGGGCAGGCCTATGCCCCACTATATTGGGTCAAATTCAAGTCCAACATTGGGCATGTTGGGTTGATTTCAACCAATACTGATGGGTTAACTTGACACATCAATTGGGTAAAAAAATAATATAAACCAACTGAAGTGTCACTATTGCACATGCTCAACAGGGGGTTAACTTGACCCAACACCATTAGGTCAATCTTTTTACCCATCGATTGGTTTAAAATACAGACCAATCTTGGGTCACAAATTACCCATCAGGTTATGTTATTAGACGGTTGGGTCACTCAAATAACACACGTGTTGGGTTATCACACTGAGCTGTTTAAGGTCTTGATTGCTTGCGCAATTGACACCTATAACAGCTCTAGCGTCCAATGGAAATACCTAGTAAGTCACATTTTTGGAAAAAATGAGTTAAGGCCAAATTCGTATTTGCTAGCTATTTGTTCATCACAATAGACAGTTTTTGTTTACAAAATGTCTGCCAAAGCCTCAGAATGAGAGAGGCAAGACTTAGTAAGTGCACCACTCGGTCATTGCTTCCCAAAGTAAAACCTAGTAAGAGTACACTTGCCTGTTTTGTGTAGTGATGTGGACCTGTGACTTGCTATGTTTTTCCTCTGTACCTCAGGTGAGTCACTGAAGAGTGTTAGAGTGTTTAAGAAGTTCGAAATGGTTTAAATTTTCAAATTAATAAAATTTCTATTTGTCCTTACACAATAAGCATCAGAATTGTGACTTACTAGGTTTTTACATTTGCAAAGTCAGCATGAAAACAGAGGTAAAACATAGCAAGTCGCATTTAATTCTGTTATATAACATATTTTTTGAAACATCTTAAAATGTACTTCAAAACAATTATTAATTAGGCCTAGGCCTAGAAGTGTTTTCCACAACAAAACTCTTCCAAGTTGTCATTCCAACTCTTGATATTGGACCTGGAAACATAAACCCATTTTTCTCGAAAGTACCAAAATGTGACATACTAGGTATTTCCATTGTACGCTAGCAGCTTTTAAATATAATACAACTTTAACCTTAGCCAATAGGCCGAGAACCTACGAAGACTTCTTTTGGATGGGGGTATACCAATGCACAGCAGAAAATATTATACTATTATCGTTTTTAGCTCACCCGTGAGCTATAGTCGTCAGTCAGCGTCCGTCGTCTTCGTCGTCGTCGTCGTCCGTCGTCGTCGTCCGTTAACAGGGCACGTTTCGTAACCGCTGGAGCTATTGATCTGAAACTTGGTACATATATACCCCTAGGTCAGATGACCTATGACACCAAGTTTCGGTCCGATTCGATTCTTGGCTTGGCCTCCAGGTGGCCAAAACCAAAAACACAAAAAGTGCAATAAATCCTTAACTAATGACTGGATCATCTCCTAATTTTATCATAGGTGTATCTAATTAGGATACATAACATACGTAACGGGTTTTTGGTTTGACCTACTTTTCAAGGTCACAGAGGTCAAAGTTCGATAAAAGTAACGAACTAGCCGCAGTTCTTAATTATTTCACCGAGAGTCTTCATATCTTGCATAAACGTGTATTAGAGGGGTACCTTCAAAAATACCGAGTTTCGGCCCGATCGGACATCCAATATGGCCGCCAGGTGGCGTAACCTGAAAATCATCCAAGTGCTAAAACCCAGGAACGGCTTGACCCAGATGGCTCAAACTTGACATTTACCTCCCTCTTGATGACCTTTACAAGCACGTCAAATTTCGGCCTGATTAAACTTCCAATATGGCCGCCAGGTGGCGTAACCCGAAAGTCATCAAATGTGCTGTAACTCAGGAACGACTTGACCCAGAGCGCTCAAATGTGCTATGTGGCTCCCTCTAGATGACCTTTATGTGCATGTGAGGTTTTGGTCCGATCGGACATCCAGTATGGCCGCCAGGTGGCATAACCCCAAAATCATTGAAGTCCTGCAACTTGGGAATGACTTGACCCAGATTGGTTATAACTGACATGCACCTCTCTCTGTCATTACACTATTATGTTCAAACCGGTGAGCACATGGTCCATGGGCCATTTCATTATAAATCTGAGACGGAAACATTCACGAACTGAAATTTATGTCTGAGATTCCAAAGCTTAGTTTGTCAATATTCTTATGTGTTTGCTTTCGTAAATCAGGCTTTCTGCTATTAATTTTTTTCGAATTACGAAATAATTGTTATATCTTCCGGTTGAACCAATCCATTGGGTTATTTTTAACACCGTGTTGGGTTACTTTTAAGTATATGTAGGACAACTGGCACTAAACCAATTTCTTGGGTTAATTTAACCCAGCGTTGGGTAACTTGCAACAAACCAATCCATTGGGTTAATTTTAACATACTCTATTGGATTATTTTTCAATATTTGACCCATATTTTACTGGTGTAACCCAACTGTTGGTTGCAAAAACAACCCAACAATTTTTAGTGTGTATTTCATGACGTACGCCACAGCCATGACATCTGGGCTGTTACTAGCAGCCATGTCAGTGGATCGGTTCATCGCCATCAGGTATCCAATGAAAGCAAGGAAGATGCGCACCGTGACGAAGGCTAAACTAGCCGTTGTTGGGATAACTTTGACTACCTATGCTGCAAACGTGTCCACCTTCTTCTGTCACGCTTACGTATCGGACCCGTCAGGTAGGCAGACCATAGAACGGTGCCAATCGCAGTGTTACTCCTGTCAATAAAAGGACTTACTGGTGCATGTGATAAGTTCCTGCAACTCATCTTGTCCCCAACGGATACTCCCTAAAGAATCTTCTTCACATAACCTTTGTTGCACGTTGTCTTGGGACGTTATCCATTCGTTCGGCTTGTGCAGAGGTCTTGTGAGGAAGGTCGTGGGATGCAGGATTGGTTAACTGGCACAAGGGTGTCGCTTAAAGCATCACTGCGAAGTACAAACACTGCCACCCCAATTCTATCGCCTCACAATGGTCTATCGCCTATAGTTTTCTCTGAAAATCTGAGAAACGATGGATAGTAATTAATGTTCACCATATGTTCACAGTAACCGTGACAGCAAAAATTCCATTTTTCACACCTAGGTGACGGAGCTCTCCTAGTCTCAGTCCCTGGACATCCGGAGTACGAAGTCTTGTTCACAAACTTTCAGTTGTTTTTCGCTGGCATCATTCCCTCAGTGATAATTTTGGTTTCTAACATCGGTATAGTAATCACCGTACGACAAGCTTCCAGGAAGCGAGCTGGGATGGTCGGGGATCAGGGTAAGGATGCTGAACAACAGGATCGCCAACTGACAATCATGATGGTGTCAGTAAGCGTCGCATTTTTAATCACGACTCTACCATACAGACTTTTCTATGCGTTCCTTGAAATTCCCGATGTGGCGAAGGTACTCGACACCACAGATCCATTTTTCAAATTATTATTAAGAATGCTTGAAATTTGCCTCTTCTTGGTCTTTTTCTGTAATCATGCCATCAATTTCTTTCTCTACTTTCTTGCTGGAAAACGTTATAGGAAGGACACTGCTACAGTTTTGGAGAAAATCTTCTGTTTTACCAAAAGGAAAGGTTGAAATGACCTTAAATCACGACATCGGTGTACCAATAGATGTCGCTGATAACATTGGTGGACAAATTCCTACTGTGTACTTGATACAGTGACCTGCTGCGTAGAAGGTTATCCTTCCAATAGCATTACAATGATGTCCAGTGTTCGAAGGTCACAAACCTACATGCCGTACGTTCCTGGCTAAACCCAGGCGGTAAACTTGGCTTTGAAATGGAGACGATTGATTCTGTTTTTCTTGTGTCTGAAGGGACGTGGTCAGATAAATTCCTTTTCGTCTCACATGCGATATCAGATTCCTGTATCGAAATGGTATCAAGATGGTTGCAATATCACGTTAAACTGCTTGAGAGAGATCTGATCAGATATCGAGATACCCGGTATCACAAATAAAGGCGAAAGACAACACGTGATATGCGCAAGAGAAGAAGAAATGACGTGTGCGCTTTCTTTAGCGGATGCAACTGACGACCGGAAGTAGTCAAGTCCGGACCAGCTCTGGAGGTTGGACGTTCTCCTTGACATGCAGAGTAAACCTATCGTCTGGTACTGTACCATCTTGTGGAAGTTCGTACAATTTAACAATAGTTACCGGTACTCTGCCAATTTGGGGTCCGACTATAATGCTAAAGACACATACCGGTACATGCGGGTGCGATGCGGTTCACTGCTGCATTAAATTTGACTGAACGTCGACGTTCGTTCAAGCAATATGGGTTTTCCCACAATGACGTCAGAAAATAATGGAAAACAATGGAGATCACCTGGGGCACCGCTGCGTTTCACCGGACAGGTCCCGAGACTTTCGGTCCAGTGAAACGCAGCGGTGAAATATAGCAACGCACCGCAACAGCATGTATGCGTCATGTCAAATGTATTCCCTTCTTTGTTTCGATACGGTAAAACGTTGTGGTGAAATGAATGCATCGCATCGCCGCACCGGAGCACGAACCGAATCTACGTGTCTTATGTCACAGGTCATTGCGGTGGACCACTTTCAGAACATCAACAAAAGCAACATCGTCATGATCACAGATTGTGCAGGAAAGAATGCCTTCATCAAGGTGTTAGGTAATCAATGATGACGTTAAGACGGAGAAGACCCCCTGGAATCAAGTTCCGGGAGGTAATTGTCCTAGTGGATCAAGCCTTTGTGAAGGATGTCGCATCTCTCACCATAACAGTTGACAATGCATGGCTTTTGCACTGAGGACTTCCATTCCTCGGACTTTCTCCGCTGTACACCTGCTCTCATGCATTCTTCTGGTAGGCCTCTCCGCTGTACAGCTGCTCTCGTGCATTCTTCTGGTAGGCCTCTCCGCTGTACAGCTGCTCTCGTGCATTCTTCTGGTAGGCCTCTCCGCTGTACACCTGCTCCCATGCATTCTTCTGGTAGGCCTGTCTGTTAACATCTAGGAAAGAAAGTTTGACACTAGACAATGAAGCCCAACCTTTGTTGGCATTGCTCGAATCATATCAGCATGTACTTTCTCCCAACATCTGCGCTGTTGAACAAGCAAACAAAGTGTTTCTGCTGGAATAATTGTCCACGGCAACCGCTGGCAGTGACGAGACAATAATCACGTTTTTTTTAGGAAACGGACGTTCGCCAATTACTTCTCTGTAGGCCCACGTGCTCTAATCAATCACTTGGTGGACTCTCGATGAAAATAATAATGATTTACTCAGATGTCCAGGAAAACATTCATATGCATTGATGGGCAGTTAAAGGAGCACGGTATTGGATCTCAAAAATGCGTTATTTAACTGCCGACGTAGAGGGAGCCACCTAGTGGCAGTAAGACGAACTAGAAAAATGCATTACAAAATGTACGCAGTAAATCGGATCATTCGCCGAAACGTAGTTAGTCCCTCGGGTTGGAGAGTGGCGCAGTGGCGCCGGCTGTCCTGAAAAAGTGGCAATACCGTGCTCCTTTAACTATAAATGTTGGTTGAATGACGACTGCAGACATGACAGAAATTGCGACCATACTGCCCAAGAGTATGACGGGCCATTGGCGAGTCTGGACATTAGTTTGGTTGAGAACTGCCTCTACACCGTGGAGAATCGCCAGCGCATTAGCCGTGTTTCTCAGGTGGCAGCACTGTGATCCGAGTCGAACATGGCGGCTGTGTCACATATTGATGTGTGTGTTGCCGACTAAAACGCGAAAGATGGAGAGTTTCGGTCGAGGTGAGCGAGTTTAAGTAAATTCGAGGATGATCTAGTGATAATTTGCAATAGAACAAGCCGAAATATAGGTGCTGAAGGAGTGTTGTTTCTTTGTTTGAAGTGGAAATGTTCGTAGTGTTAGGCCGGTTGTTTGATTGACCGCAGTGACACTTCCCGTCACTTGAACGTTTCCACTTCAAATGTAAAATCGACAACGTAATTCCAATTAAGGAAGCTTTAGATTAATAGACGATAAACTGGAGGTCATCCTCAGCATAGTCTAAGTGTGTATACCTTTCATCTTCCCTACATTTGCGCCCCGCTTTGGAGTTGACATCTTCGACATTTGTGACACAGCCGCCATGTTCCAACTCGGATCACAGTGCTGCCACCTGAGAAACTCGGCTAATGCGCTGGCGATTTTCCACGGTGCTCTAGCTATCGTTTTCCCGATCCTGAAACGGATTGATTCACCCAAATAGGCCCTACGTCATCAATTTTGTAGTTGAATACATTTTTGATACGATGAACTACATTTCCCACAATAGATATGTTCGTGAATATGGCGCTCTCAGTACAAACCGCTTACAATAAGCCTATCCTGATCGACCCTACCTAATACGTGGCTAGTATGTGCGTAGGCTGCTGACGTAAGCCATTTGCACTCGGTCGGGGCGCTGACAGAGAACGCAACGAGTTTTGCAGATACGTTGTCGGCCTGACGGCACAAAAACACTGATTTCTCCAATTTTATATTTACAAAACAGAGTGGAAAGTGTATCGACGCCTTTTCAAAACTTTACGCTCCTGAAAAGGAGACGTCAAAACCCCCAACATTGTTGGGTATCGCAGAAACTGCATTTTATTGTGTCAAATCCATTTGTACCTGCTTGTAAGTACACCGCGACCCCTGTTACACTATTGCATACCAGGTTCTACATTATATGCAACCCAAAGTGTGAACCAATCAGATAAAAGTAGGTCGACGAAAAGTTTTGTGCACGACCCATGAAATACTTCAATTCCATTTGGCATATATTGGAATCTACTATCCTCCACAGAAATAGTCCGGACCTGGTGGCAGTCAGTAAGGTGAAATCGTGTGACTTCTGCGTTAGAACTGTGTTTATATCCACAGTAAGAATCCCGGCCATTGGTGGATTCCTATATTTAGCCCAATCAGTGAGAGTTTTTTATATAGGTTACGTATCCGCATCCCTATACGTTGTGCTTTCTCAAATGAATTAAGGATCCGTGAGAACGCAAACGTGTCGGGATACGTATACGTTTCGTTTTAAGGATATTAGTAGCCGGTTCCCAAGCTCTCTATTGAATCGAGAAGAGAACGCGCAACAAATCTGCACGCCGACTTCGCGGAATTGATTCGACGGCGACCTGTTATGAAATGACTGCTGTAAATACAGCTTCGCGATCGGACGCCGACCAAATCGCACGATGGGGGTCGGCGTCGAACGCAAGATAGCGCGTCGGTCGCCGGCGATGGTCGTGCGTCGAAGTATAAACTGGGCTTTATTGCATGGCTGGGAGGAGTCGGTCAGCATGGGCAGTCACACAGGCATTTCGTAGACTGGTTCCTCGCTCCTAACTATGTAAAATAATAGGACCGGTATTGCCCAGTGAATCCGCGCCTCTGATTGGCTCACCCTTATAACTCAATCCTGTTCGCGGTGATGACGTGGACCACGTGAGGCTTCTCTACGTCATCAAAAAGATGGCTACCCAATACCTGTCCTAGCATTTATTTAAAACGTTACTTTGATAAGTATCGATCTCGCCTACAGGCTAACGCTCGATAAACGTCTGCACCCTAGCTCATAGCTGATAGCTACGGACTGTCTGCGGATGCATACGGTAGAATGGGATGCAAAAACTACATTTCGGAGCTACATTTCGGAGGTGTGTGAGCACCAGCTACGTTGGCCTAAGTCAATAAAGTGCAAACATGTTGTAAGCTGTTTTTCCCAATAGGCGATACTACTCTAAAAGAGTGTAGCACCTGACGGTAGCAGCGTCATCACGTCCCGCACGTCATTGCATGATGTCTTGACGAGAGACGAAAAAAATCAAATTGTTTCCCGACGTCATGATCGCTGAAACCCAATCCATCAACTTAGGGACAACGTGCTTTTTCCTTTTACTAGGCCCTATACTTATAGCATTGCGAGGTAAAAAACGAAGATTTTCTTCGTTTTTTACCTTCATGAATCTTCGTTTTTTACCTCACAATGCTATAAGTATAGTAAAAGGCAAAAGCACGTTGTCCCTTGATGGATTGGGTTGAAAACGTCACGAAATATTTCTTTTGGGTCGTGGGTGAGGTGTGCAAAATTTGGTCGCAGAGTATTAACCCCTTATGTAGTAATTGAGAAACTTCGTTTTTTACCTTCATGAATCTTCGTTTTATACCTCACAATGCTATAAGCATGATAAGTATAGTAAAAGGCAAAAGCACGTTGTCCCTTGATGGATTGGGTTGAAAACGTCACGAAATATTCCTTTTGGGTCGTGGATGAGGTGTGCAAAATTTGGTTCCAGAATATTAACCCCTTATGTAGTAATTGAGAAATCTTCGTTTTTTAGCTCATTGGGGTGAGCTATTACAATGGTGCAGCGTCCGTCGTCCGTCGTCGTGTTCCGTTAGCAGGGCACGTTTCGTAACCCCTGGAGCTATTGATCTGAAACTCGGTACATACCCCTAGGTCAGGTGACCCACGGCACCAAGTTNAAGTGAGGATGGCAACGCTTGAACTATTAAATCAAACTACTAGCCTACTTCCGCCGAGAAATACAGAATCGACCAGTCAGAGGTGACTAGTTTACGGCGGACGGGTTCCGATTTATTGTGGACATACATGTACATGTAAGCGAATAAATGTCCACATATAAATGTCAAATTCTATTGGATTTAATGTAGAGAATAATTCGTTTGATTTAGATATTAATATTAAAGCGATGTACGCGGACTCTGCAGTCGATAGTTCCTCTATTTCCCGCACGGTGGCAGCACTATATTTTATGAATGGAATTCCAAGTAGGTCATCTCATTATAATACTACGGAATTTACTATGACCAATCAGCAGCGAGGAGAGTGACCATGGTGACATGATTGACAGTGAGTGATGCCGACGGAGACGACTCAGAGTCATCCGCAAAACATGCAAAGGATGGTGTTGGCCGGGGTTCAACGACGTTCAGGAGGTACACTGCTAAGTCCTCATTAGTGCTACAACAATTTCCTGTCTTCACACGCCGCCATCTGGCTATACTTGCAGCAGTGAGGCGATTTGTCTGGTCAGTCTTCCTCACACTTCGGATTTTTCCGCGCCGTGTTTGTTGTCAGTCCGTCGATCTCGTTCTCGGAAATACCCGCCCTTGAGATTTTGAAATTTTTCCGGCAGTAAACACTAATGTCGCCCAAATTCATTGAAATAATATTAATTTAAGATTTTTCATGAAAGTTTTATTGTATAAAACGTTGACGATACCGTAATTTGATGGTTCAAAGGTGCTAGAAATCACACGAGATCAGTTTCAAGAATCCCGCCAGCTATGAATGAAATTGGGGAGCTATCGCGGGTCGCGATAGTTGAACGAGATTTCATTTTCAAACTCGCGCGTACATCGCTTTAATTCAGAATTAAGTCCACCTTCTGTGGTGTCGGTATAACGATACCTCTATATGTAATCGCAAGGGGAGTCGCACCTACCGATATACATTTTCTTCTGAAAGGAATTTATCGTGTAGGAAATTGGTGTTTTAGATCAACCGTCGTCGTGCATATACATGTAATTAAGGGCGGTTTTAGTGGCGTGTGCAAGTTCTGTATACCCTCAAATGAATGGTCATTCTCTACTTTTGAGAGTTTTGTATTCATTAGCTGTTTCTGACCTATATATAATACGTAAAAACACTTAATTGGTGATGTCGACTATACACTGAACCTTCAGGGTGGCCATTCATGTAAGATTTTTTAGCCCCAACTTTCTGACCCACATACCCGTTTTTCGATTTAAAAAGAAAAAAAACAGCTTTCGTTTGGTTACAGTTAACGATTGCGTCACTTTCAACAGTAAACGCTGCATATTCAATGCTTTCACAAGCATGCGGCAATTTGAGGGTCACTGAATTTGACAATTTGACCGATCTTCTTGCGTTTTTAAATAACATTTTGTAGATTGTTGCTCTCGCGCTTGGCAGAAACACAGAAACCGTGCAAGTGAACATAACTTTGTCTTTTTGTAGTTTTGGAGGATATATTGTGTTTCCCCAATGGCATCGGTCGAATTCCGGTACCGTCATCTTAAACGTGACTGATTGATTAAACATATCGAGAAGTTGGAATTTTAATCTTCCGCTGAGAAAAACTAAAAACCGTCCATTATATGAATTCTGCCATTTCATTAGCGAATGAGAACTTTTGTATTTTACTAAGTGCCAAAGTTGCAAAGTGTTATTTTCAAGATTGTAGATTCTGACAGTGTTCGGGTAAATACCACCATTTGTTGTTGTTATTAAACATCCCAATTGCCTGTCATACCACCATTTATCCCGACCGGCGCGAAACTGAAATGGCAGTTTGAGCGCTGTCCGAGCAGTTCGTTTGTATAATATCGTACTTCCCTGTTTCTACAACAACAAAATCATGGTAAATACTGTGGTAACAAGTTATTCATAACCACTTATTTCCAAGAAATATATCAGTGTGCCGCAATTTCATAAAGTGTTCCACTACAGCAAGATGATAATTGTTGAAAACTAGATGTGTACATGTACTTAATAACACTTGTATAACGACCATAAAAAAGGAATCAAAAAGGAATCAAGCATAAAGGTTCAACTTACAAATTAGCATTTTATAAATGTGGACAGTATCCCTTTAAACTCCAACAGATTTGCATTCTGACTCTTCCATATGATAGGCAAGACCCTACGTCATGTTTACTGTAAATTTTGTTGAATTCAGACAAGTTGATCCTATGATACAAAATTACTGAATTAATGAGAACCCCACGAACGATGAGAGCGCAGTGTGTACATTTATAGGCTAACGTACGTGTACATTTGCACATGGAGCACTAAGTGTGCTCAAAGTAGCTCTGTTATCCTCAGAAATGGAATTCAAAGCATCAAGTTGACAGATTTATGTACCCCTTCACCACAAAAAAGTTGAAGCTCCTGCCTATAACGTAAATCCAAAATTTAGGCAGTGAGAGGCATTGGTGGCAAAATATGAAGTGTATACCTCAGTTAGTTCATCGTTCGCAGTTAAACATTAATGTTTGATTCCTTTAAGGGGTTTGTTTTGATTCCTCAGCGGCCCTCTCACAGCGAATGAATCTAGCCTCCAGGCAAAGCCGTGCTCCAGTGAGTCATATGAAAAACCTTTGCAAATATGCGAACGTGAACCTGCATGAGGACGAGGTTCCATTAAAAATTTGTTAAAATTGATAAATGGTATTTACAAATTCAGTCGGTCAAAATGTACGCTATATTTTGGGCTATTCACATTGATTTTGAAGCGGCAGATTTTGCAGAATACGCCTCCGAAGTTTGGCTGTCTAATGCATTTCCCATAACTAAAATCGTTCCTTCGGCTTTTTCTCGAAATGGCGTTTGATATTAAGGACCAACATGGTGCCCCAATTGAATCAAAATAAACCCAGCGAGCCATTTGCTGTAAGATATAACATTCTATTCATTCAGCAGTGTTGATTCGAAAATGTTTCGAAACCTTACCTTATCAAGCAACCGCCTCCCTAAGATATGCGTGCCGAATAGACATACACTTCTCTCAGCACTACAATCCCATTATCTAACTTGCGGCCGATTTCATACACGTTGCCTATTGCGTCAAATCCAACATCAGCAATTCTTCGAAAATTGTGCAGATACAGAACATACTGTTTAACGAATTTCCCTGTGTCCCCAGAGTAAAGTTTGTTTTTTCCGGTCTGGATTATGGGACTTAAATCGAAGGCTATTAAACGTGGTTTTGAGTCTTCGTCAGGTAAGATGTATTGAAAAGATGAACCTGGATGACCCCTAATTAAACAACATAATTTCATATGGTATTTTGCCACAGAACGTAGTAAATAAACTTCAGCTGTTTTTTTTGAAGCAGCGTTATTTTTTTCAAGACTCCATTTATATTGGAGCGGTAACATAGAACATAGTTTGAAATTATCGTTGCCTCTGCACAATACAAACGTGCACCTCCCTGTAGACATATTTGTCCGATTCGGTCTGCCACGTCATAGATCATCATCATTATAAATCTTCTTTTCCTAGCAAACTTTACCAATGCAATTTTCCTCCAAATGTATAAAAAGAGCTCGCCTGTCCTGCGAAAATATCTAAAACCTTCCAGCAGGAACTTTCTGATGTATGATTTGTCCCTGTTGCTGAAGAATACAGTCCTTAATTTCTCCGTACTCAGGTCGAAGGCTAAAACATTTTGCTTTGAGGTAAAAAAAATGAAATTGTGGTAGCTGTGCGAAAGCCTGTACAGCAATAGTTGCCATTTTCACTCTCCCGGTTATGCCATATATTGCGGACAATGATGTACTCGAGCTTTGTATTGTTGAACTCAAACACCAGGATATTGTCTCGTGACACCGCAATAAGGCAATATTTCCGGTTTTTGACGGAAAAGAAATTTGAGTATTTTTCATACGGTATTGGCGGTACAATGCGAACTTTATGTGTTGAGATCATCGTCAAAAACGTTGGCTATAAAATTAAATATTTTCTAAGGTGTAGAGTTAAAGTTTCTGCGTACTGTGAGGGAAATTTTCTATATTTTCTATATACCGGACATCTATTTTTAGGCAGTTCTAGCACTAATTTTCGGCTGGTCCGTTTCCCTGACTGGAACACATACTTAACGTTTCACACACCACTTTGCATTTTAGTTGTACATGCCCTGATAGCAAGGACACGTGGAAATTACGTGAAAAAAACGTGAATGCCTGACGTGGAAATCACGTCTAAAAAGACGTAATTCCAACGTTGATCTGCTCATGGGAATCACGTGGTTAGCACGTTGTTTCTTCACGTGAATATAACATGAATAAGACGTGTTTCCAACGTGACACGTTTCTGCAATTCAATCATATGACGTTGTTTCCACGTGATTTCCACCTGTTTATCAAGCAGTTTCCATTGCATTTTCAACCAGTTGTGGTGTCGGCTTTCAACCAGTTTTCAACCAGTGAATTTTTTCATTTCACATTTTACCTAGTTGGATACTTCCAACTGCCCATTTGTGCAGATGGCAGGAGGAGTATTCCTGATGATCAAAAAACCCTGATCAGGGGACTCTGTTAGGCTGAGTCAGCCGCAACAGTGAAGTTGCTACACCATATTTGAGAGTTGATGACGAAGGTTGCATTCAAATTTCTTGAAAACTTATGTGGTGTAGGTCACGCATCGTTTCCTAATATTTTAACACTGATGAAAATTATGAGGATAGTTCATGATACCAACTAATGCCATTGTTGCTTTGTCGGAGTGTTTCTGGAAAATCCAAATAGACGTAGGAATACATCAAATTGACATGCCACCTGAGGCTCGAAGGCCGACTCCGCTTTACTTGAAACCAAATAGATAATGGGTATCAGTATCCAGCAATACCGAGCTTCAGTCGGCATGTTCAATAATAGATGCAAGTTCGGCGGATCGTGCTCTAAGGGATATAACGGGTTATTCGAAAAATTATCATCATGTGTTTTCAAATTGATTGCCTTATGTTCAAAAAGTTTGACATTTGTAAACATATCCTTCTTCTTCCTCTTGTATCAGTTACTTGTACTGTGCTATGATGTCGAACAAAATCCTGGTCCTAGGACCACCTGGAAATTAAAGGTACTGCATAATAATGTCAACAGTCTAAGTTCGAAATTTGACTTGATAAAATCAGGTGTTGTCGATGGTGATATCTTATGTTTTACAGAAAGTAAACTGGGTCCGCAGATTAATGACAGTGAAATCCTTCTACCAGGCTACTACAGTCCTATTAGGAAAGACC
>NMRB01002671.1:48185-72522 GCA_002633025.1 Notospermus geniculatus
CATGCCGAGTACTCTATACCTGTTGAAAATATTGCTATCAAAATGGGTGGACTAAGTAGAACAAAACTCGAACTTTATGATCCACATGTCGTTTGATCTTCAAAATGTAACATTTCCTGGGAAAGTGTACCGATTACTTGTCTTTTGTTTCAACTTATTAGCTAATTAGTTCGTTCCAAGATGCGTCTCATTTAATTCCTTTTGACTTATAGACCCCAGAGGTGCCTTCATTTCCGTCATACAACTTGTACTTTTATGGTATTTTGACATCTTTTATTTACGACGCCTGACCACATTTCAAAAATTCACAACAATGGCTCGCCCTTAACACATCCAATCCAACCCTTAATTCTTAAAAACTTCCTCAAATCATCACAAGAGTACGTAAACAGGAGCGATGTTCGGAAGAAGCGAGTGCGCTCGCTGATTAAGGGTTATGTAAAGTGACTCGAAATATCGAATTTTTCACGCAAAACATCTGACTAACTGCGAACTAAATGGAGAAAATACGGCTCGGCGCACCTCCTTATGACAGCTCCCTAGGGCCCCCGAGCCTTGTTTTAGTGTGCATTTAGCCAGATTTTTTTGCGTCAAAAATTCGAGATTTCTAGTCACTTTACATGGTAACCCTTAAAGCGATGTACGCGGGCTCTGCAGTAACTGCACATCGATAGTTCCTCTATTTCCCATATGGCGGCAGCACTACAATTTATGAATGAAATTCCAAGTAGGTCATCTCATTATAATACTACAGAATTTACTATGACCAATCAGCAGCGAGGAGAGTGACATGAGTGACAGGGATGCCGACGGGATGACAGGGGCGACGATTCGAAGAATCATCCGCAAAAACATGCGAAGGATGGTGTTGGCCGTGGGTCAACGACGTTCAGAGGTACACTGCTAAGTCCTCATTTAGTGCTACAACAATTTTCTGTCTTCACACACCACCATCTGGTCTTCCTCCTCACACTTCGGCTTTTTCGGCGCCATGTTTGTTGTCAGTCCGTCGATCTCGTTCTGGGAAATCCCCGTGAGATTTTGACATTTTCCCGGCAGTAAACATTTTTGTCGCCCAAATTCATTGCAATAATATTAATAAAAGATTTTTCATGAACGTTTTATTGTATAAAACGTCGACGATACCGTAGTTTGATGGCTCAAAGATGCTAGAAATCACACGAGATCAGTTTCAAGAATCCCGCCAGCTATGAATGAAATTGGGGAGCTATTTTTAACCTCGCGAGTACATGTACATCGCTTTAAGTACATCTACACGTAGGCTTTTACACTAATGACAGACAGCCAGATCGTCTCAATTAAATTTCAGCATGTTCAATCCCAAAGATTATCATCAGACTTAGCACTTTCTGTCAATAGGATGGAGAAACATGTTCGCTCTGGCATGTCTGGATATGGAGGTCATCAAATTGAATTGAGCGAATTGAACATTTCTAGTTACATAAGTCGAAGCCTTCGTCTATGACAAACACAAATCATGTATCTGTCAGCTGGCCGAGTGGATAGAGTGGTGGATTACAAAGTAGAAGGTGGACGGTTCGAATGCCATCAAAATGACTACATTTTTTTTCTTTGAGTAGTGTAAGAGGTGACCGGAGATGTTGACAGCTTGGATTGGTTGCCTGAAGGCAAATAAGGTGGCGCCCTCCTGGCCTCGTGAGGTATATCATGTTCTGATCCATCTCGGTCCCCTTGTGCGGGTTGATCCTGCACCATCTAACCAAATAGATCGCCAAACATTTACTGGCAGGACTGGCTTCGCGCGTTCTCTTCTCGATTCAATAGAGAGCTTGGGAACCGGCTACTAATATCCTTAAAACGAAACGTATACGTATCCCGACACGTTTGCGTTCTCACGGATCCTTAATTCATTTGAGAAAGCACAACGTATAGGGATGCGGATACGTAACCTATATAAAAGACCCTCACTGATTGGGCTAAATACAGCAATCCACCAATGGCCGGGATTCTTACTGCGGAAAAAACACAGTCCCCAACGCAGAAGCCACACGATTTCACCTTACTGACTCACTCACCACCAGGTCCGGACTATTTCTGCGGAGGATAGTAGATTCCAATATACGCCAAACATGCCAAATGGAATTGAAGTATCTCATGAGTTGTGCACAAAACGTTTCGTCGACCTACTTTTATCTGATTCGTTCACACTTTGGGTTGCATATAATGTAGAACCTGGTGTGCAATACTGTACCAGGGGTCGCGGTGTACAGTGAGATGATAAGAATGCGTCACAACCTACGTACAAGCAGTTAAATGGATTTGATACAAATAAAATTCAGTTTCTGCGATACCCAACAACGTTGGGGGTTCTGACGTCTCCTTTTCAGGAGCCTAAAGTTTTGGAAAGGCGTCGATACACTTTCCACTCTGTTTTGTAAATATCGGGTGGGCCAAAAAAACGCATCGAACTTTAAATCTTGATTTCTCAACAACTGTCTGTTATAAAAGATCTGTCTGTTATAATTCATTGAAATTTGGTACCGTATAATGTAAAGATGTTTTGTTTCACGTGTGACATTTTTGCATTGATACCTTTGGTATGAGCACCGTATCACTCAATTTAAAAATCATTGTAAAAATGTGTGATTCAGGAATCCGATATTAGATAGGAAAAACCCGTCCCGAAATTCAAATTTCTATTTCTCAATAACTATTCATTATAACCCAATGGAAATTCACTCAATACTCTTCCGTGGCTATGCTTCTAAAATGTGAAAGTTTCAACACATCTTTGGTATTAAGATTGTGGTGCCAAATGTAAAAACAATAGTAATCATTCATCATATGTTAGGAGACAATCACGGTGAAACTTCGAAACGCTCGATTCCAATATGGCGTTATAGTAATGAGCGCCACAGCGTAGATATTCAAGTTATTGGTTTAATACTTTCACATATTAAGAACAATATCATGGAGCAGTGTTAGGCAAAATTTCATTGACTTGTAGTAAAGCTATGAGTAATGAAAATTTAAAGTTTGGGAATTTTTCATCCACCCGTATTTTATCGGATTCCGGAATCGCATTTTTTACAATGATTTTTAAATTGAGTGATACGGTGCAAATACCAAAGGTATCAATGGAAAAATTTCACACGTTCAACAAACCATCTTTAAATGATATGGTACCAAATTTCATTGAATTATAATGGACAGTTGTTGAGAAATCAAGATTAGAAGTTCGATGCGTTTTTTTTGGCCCACCCGATATAAAATTGGACAAATCAGTGTTTTGGGGCCGTCAGGCCGACAACGCTGCACTAAAAAGCGGAGCTGCAGTTAAGTACCTACATACTGCAGTTCTACGTTGTACAGCCAAATATTGGCACGTATCATAATGATAGAGACTCAAACCGGTACTCTACAGCAAGTGCAGATACTGAACTTCTCTTTTATAGTTTGATGAACGGATTTACTCTTGGCAGATAAATATGGTATTTTTGCCGTACTAAGGTAGCGCCGTATCGTCGCCGTAGCGCCCCGACCGAATGCAAATGGCTTACGTCAGCAGCCTACGCACATACTAGCCACGTATTAGGTAGGGTCGATCAGGATATGCTTATTGTTAGCGGTTTGTACTGAACGCCATATTCACGAACATACTCTAGATTCGTTCTTCTGAGGTTATTTCACTGAACACCCATATGACCGCCTACCCTATTGAATATGCACGGCAGAATAAAGAGCTCTTCAATGTGACTGACAGGCGAGGGCTATTGAAGACTGACTTACCCGACCACAGGTTATTGACGTCGTTATCTTGATAAGGGAATAGTGATTGAAACAGACACTCTTTAATTGTACCTGCCAAAAAGCAGTTTTCATGGCCCAGTGCAAGACTCACTCATTGGTCAGTTATGTTGAATAGAATCAATAAATTCTCTATATTGTGTGCTCTGCCTGAACCAACAGAATGAATATCTGAAGTAACCTTAGAAGAACGAATCTAGAGTATCTATTGTGGGAAATGTAGTTCAACGTATCAAAAATGTCTTCAACCACAAAATTGATGACGTAGGGCCTATTTGGGTGAATCAATCCGTTTTAGGATCGGGATAACGATAGCTAGGCAGTTCTCAACCAAACTAATATCCAGACTCACCAATGGCCCGTCATACTTTGGGCAGTATGGTCGCAATTTCTGTCATGTCTGCAGTCGTCATTCAACCAACATCCCATCAATGAATATGAATGTTTTCCTGGACATCTGAGTAAATCATTATTTTCATCGAGAGTCCACCAAGTGATTGATTCGAGCACGTGGGCCTACAGAGAAGTAATTGGCGAACGTCAGTTTCCTAAAAAACAAGATTATTGTTTCGTCACTGCCACCGGTTGCCGCGGACAATTATTCCAGCAGAACTACTTTGTTTGCTTGTTCAACATGTTCAACAGCGCAGATGTTGCGAGAAAGTACATGCTGACATGATTAGAGCAATGCCAACAAAGGTTGGGCGTCATTGTCTGTGTTAAACCTTCCTGCCTACGGGAAGAATGCATCAGAGCAGGTGTACAGCGGAGAAAGTCCGAGGAATGGAAGTCCTCAGTGCAAAAGCCATGCATTGTCAACGGTTATGGTGAGAGATGCGACATAATCCTTCACAAAGGCGTGATCCACAAGGACAATTACCTCCCGGAACTTGATTCCAGGGGGTCTTCTCCGTCTTAACGTCATCATTGATTACCTAACACCTTGATGAAGGCATTCTTTCCTGCACAATCTGTGATCATGACGATGTTGCTTTTGTTGATGTTCTTCTGAACGTGGTCCACCGCAATGACTTGTGACATTCTTAAGCTAAAGACTGGTCCGTGCTCTGGTGCGGCGATGCGATGCGTTCATTTCACCACTGCGTTTTACCGGATCGAAACAAACAAGGTAATACATTTGACATTACCAAGAATATATAAGTACCAAGAATGTACAACTCAGTAATCAATCAAAAGGGTGGGCATTAGGTTACTTTTTCTGATAATAGAGGGCGTACGGTAATTATAGGCCTTCTAATTAAATAACCAATGTTTAGATTTAAGGGTTGTTGACTGAATTGTATTATTTAGAATGATGTCACTATTCTTATGTAAAGTTATAGACATATTACTGGCATACAATTTTTTATTGATTTTGGTGAAACCATGGATTTGTTGTTTAGGTCAGAGTGCCCGACCCAGAGATCAAGTACGAGATCAATTTGTCGAAAATATGGTCCATTCAAAACTACTCTGTAGCTCGGTTATTTCTGACCGCATATAACTGCGGGAGGTGTCATTTTGTTTGTAATGATCTTCTCTACACAATAAGCCTTCACAAATTAAGATCCCTTCAGTTACAGGGTCACCAGAGGCAAATTAGTAAACTCAGTTTTGGTGCATATTTGGAGTTGTACATTCTTGGTACTTATATATTCTTGACATTACGCATACATGCTGTTGCGGTGCGTTGCTATATTTCACCGCTGCGTTCCAACGGACCGAAAGTCTCGGGACTTTCTGTGCGGTGAAACGCAGCGGTGCCGCAGGTGATTTCCATTGTTTTCCATTATTTTCTGACGTCATTGTGGGGAAACCCCATATTGCTTGAACGAACGTCGACTTTCAGTCAAATTTAACGCAGCAGTGAACCGCATCGCACCCGCATGTACTGGTATTGGTTCACGTGGGCCTATAGTCCCTTTAATTATATTTGGTCCAAAATGAGCTTTCGACACAGTTTTCGGCACTAAATCATTATCGGCTTTCAAAACACTCTGACATGTGGTATATGTTACTTTTTATGCCCAGTAGTGTCCGGGCTGATAATAAGACCGATTATTTTGCGATTAATATGTTTTTTCTGGCATTTTGTGGTTTTTCACTGATTTCATAATTAAGAAATGATTCTGATTGGTTTAAAATCCATGGGGTTTACATAGGCTCCCCTATTTACCGACGGAGTCCGAAAGTAGGACAGAGGCTGATGAGCACGTGTTCGCCGAGGTTGAGAACCGCATGGATTTGTATTTAGAAGTGGATTTATATTTAGAAGTGGTTTGAGGTCAGTCTCTATCTTTAGCACCATGGTGCAGCCACTGCAAGATGGGGTGTTCTTCAGCGTTCATTTGTTTATTATTACGACGAGCCGTGGATTATCACTCGCCCTTTTTGTGCGAGTACTGGCTGGTTTTGTGTCATCATGATGGAGAGGGAGGGTTGATTTGTTTGCTTTTTTCAGTCGGTGTGTTGACCTCAATTGAATGCACAATTGCGTAGACTATAACAACTTCTGTTCCTTATTGGACTGTTTAGTGTGTCAGGTTTAGTTTTGCGTGTTTGTGCGAACAAACGTTCTTTATTTCAAACTCTTTCCACGTGAACCATTTACGCCGCCAGGCTTGTGTGTCTTTAGCTTTATAGGCCTATAGTCGGACCCCAAATTGGCAGAGTACCGATAACTATTGTCAAACTGTACGAACTTCCACAAGATGGTACAGTACCAGACGATCGATAGGTTTACTCTTCATGTCAAGCAGAACAGGAACGTATGGCATGTAGGCCCCTAGGTTTGTGACCTTCGAACACTGGACATCATTGTAATGCTATTGGAAGGATAACCTTCGAAGGAGCAGGTCACTGTATCAAGTTCACAGTAGGACTTTGTCCACCAATGTTATCAGCGACATCTATTGCTACACCGATGTCGTGATTTAAGGTCATTTCAACCTTTCCTTATGCGATTTGATAAAACAGAAAATTTTCTCCAAAACTGTAGCAGTGTCCTTCCTATAACGTTTTCCAGCAAGAAAGTAGAGAAAGAAATTGATGGCATGATTACAGAAAAAGACCAAGAAGAGGCAAAGTCCAAGCATTCTTAATAATAATTTGAAAAATGGATCTGTGGTGTCGAATACCTTCGCCACATCGGGAATTTCAAGGAAGGCATAGAAAAGTCTATATGGTAGAGTCGTGATTAAAAATGCGACGCTTACTGACATCATCATGATTGTCAGTTGACGATCCTGTTGTTCACCGTCCTTACCCTGATCCCCGACCATCCCAGCTCGCATCCTGGAAGCTTGTCGTATGGTGATCACTATACCGATGTTAGAAATCAAGATTGTCACTGAGGGAAGGATGCCAGCGAAAAACAACTGAAAGTTTGTGAACAAGACTTCGTAGGGCCTACTCCGGATGTCCAGGGACTGAGACTAGGAGAGCTCCGTCGCCTTGGTGTGAAAAATGAAATTTTTGCTATCACGGATAGAGTGAACATACTACCAATCGTTTTTCAGATTTTCAGAGAAAATTTGGTGATAGACCATTGTGAGGCGATAGAATTGGGGGTGGCAGTGGTTGTACTTTGCAGTGATGCTTTATGCGACACCCTGGCGCCACTCAACCAATCCTGCATCCCACGATCACGATCTTCCGCACAAGACCTCTGCACAAGCCGAACGAATGGATAAACGTCCCAAGACAACACCCGCCTGTGCAACAAAGGCTATGTGAAGAAGATTCTTTAAGGAGTATCGTTGGGGACAAGATGAGTTGCAGGAACTTATTACATGTACAGCCTTGGAAATTAGTAAATGGACAGTGAAAATGTTGTTTTTCTCAGAACTGGTTGATGATAATTGAATGCGGTTTTCTGCATATGATAGGCAAATTATCTGGCTATAAACGCATTGTGATGACCTTCAATCTGCTATCATAGAAACAGCTGAAATTTGGCAATTTCCAAAGTGACCCAAAATCAACTATTTTGTTTTTTGAAAAAACCCAAAATTTTTCACAGCAGACTTGTCAGCCACCCACAAAAATGGCCCCTAGTTCAAATTTCATCAAGATGCGAAATCCCAAGACTGAGATAAACGCCTTTTTATCAAATAACTGGGCAATCAGTCTTGCCGAATCGGTTAATGTCGTCCTGGGTATAACAGAAATATACACAGGTTCAATGTCGTCCTACAAAACTATACCATGGGTATAGTTCGATCTACAAAAGTATACCCAGTACCGCAGTTTTCAGCCTAGGTACGAGTTAGGAATGGATGGCCGCCATTTTGTTTCTCGCTTCAACTGAGACGGCAGTTTTGCAATCATCATCGTCAAAATACCAGTCAATATCGTCAGCTTTCCTGCTCATCGATAGCATGGGTCAACTGTTAACATTTGTCTGAATGCAATGGTCCAAACTTATCGCAAGTTACGCTCACAGTTTCAAAGAAATGAGCAAACGAACAGAGCCGATCTGCATCATGTTTGTTCAGTGTCGTGCATTCATCTACGTCCGCATCGACATTACATCAGCCGTGCTGCGAGTATACTATTGCGGATTTGAGTGACGATAAACGGCACAAAAAAATTCTTTGATGACTGTCGGAACGATATATGGCTCACGATATATTTTTAAAATGGTGCCCGTCGTGTCGGGCGCTAGAGGGATGTTTTCCGACTTGTCCATGCTTGTGCATGGTCATGTGGCATTTGCAAGAACAATCTCGCCTTCAGGTGCCGTATCCAATCCTCGGTATACTTTTGTGGATCGAACTATACCCAGGGTATAGTTTTGTAGGACGACACTGAACCTGGGTATATTTCTGTTATACCCAGGACGACATTAACCGATTCGGCATCAGTCTTGAGAGAGCCCCTGGGCATGTGACCTCTACTATCAAGTTGTTGATCAATACTCATAACCTGGGCCTGGGTATTCCCCAGTTATTCTTGAAAGCTGTTATGAATTTTACGTAAGACTGCATAACTTTTGAATGGTGTTGATTAGAAAGTCATTTGACTCTTTCAATAAAGGTTTATTGAACACACAAAAGCCACTCACTGCAGGAATATGCATGAGGACTTTGGCCTATACACTTGACCAAGGTCCTGGAGACATGTCAGTATTCAGTGACTATTGTATTGATTGAGGGCAATGAATGGGCAGGGGCCATCTAAAAAGCCATTGACGTTGGGCTTATAGAAAAATGATATTTTCAGCACAAATTCGGTCTAAATTAGCAAAAATACCAATTTTCTTGTAAAAACAATTAATAAATTTGTCATCTGTCAGTAAGAGCTATCCGCTGATATAAAAATATCTGAAAAGAACTTGAATGCAAAAATGTTGATTTTAGGTCACTTTCGAAATCGCCAAATTTGGGCAATTTCTATGACAGCAGATTCAAGGTCATCACTATGCGTTTATAGCCAGATAATTTGCCTATCATATGCAGAACACCGCATTCAATTATCATCAACCAGTTCTGAGGAAAACAACATTTTCACTGCCCATTTACTAATTTCCAAGGCTTACCATTAAGTCCTTTTACTGACAGGAGTAACACTACGATTTGTACCGATCTATGGTCTGCCTACCTGACGGGTCGGAAACGTAAGCGTGGCAGAAGAAGGTGGACACGTTTGCAGCATAGGTAGTCAAGTTATCCCAACAACGGCTAGTTTGGCCTTCGTCACGTTGCACATCTTCCTTGCTTTCATCGGATACTTGATGGCGATGAACCGATCCACTGACATGGCTGCTAGTAACAGCCCAGATGTCATGGCTGTGGCGTACGTCATGAAATACAGGAACCTGGATGACAAAGGGGAAGAAGCAAGGATGACATGGCTGCAGGTAACAGCCCAGAATGCCGTGGGTACCAAGAAATACAACTAGAGGCCTGGCGGCCTTGTAGCTACGCTGGAGATATACATGTATTACGCACACCAATTGGCTACCAGTTGAGCTCCCCTCCTTGCTGTATCTGGTGATCTTTTGTGATGTCAGACAGAGAAATCTTTATGTGGGAGGTTAAGGTCGAATGAGGCTGATACTGAATGCAGGATTTAGCAGGAATGCATGGTACTGATTGGCATGTACGAAATGAAGGCAAATGAGAAAGTGAAGATATGATTGTTTACTTTCAACTGCATGATTTATTTGTAAAATAATTGACTTGACTAGCAAGTAATTAGCACCAGTGATTGTAAATTAAATGTAATCAGTTGGAGAAGATACAGAACTAAATGTGATGAAAGAATATACAGTGAGTATGTGATTTACTGGTGGTTGTTAGATTTTTGAAGTGTAGATTAATGGGGCAACCACAGGAAGTCTTTGGAGCATTGAACAATATTACTAGACCTTGGTAGTTTAGTTCTTAATATGCCTGGGCTTGTACTTCCTGTGATGCTAAAATGCATATTGTAATGCTTAAAATCTGGTGTTAGTTAATCATGTCAGACCACTAGTAAATCAGGTACTCACTATTACATGTAGACGGATTTGTAAGTGAACAATGACCTTTCTGAGTTAACTGTAGGCGTACATTGTACAAATGACCTTCATTTAACAATGAATGTGATGTACAGTATTTCTGACCCGTGTTAGTAATTTTGAAACACGTTTTTCAATTGGCAAATTAAAATCGGTAAACTAATGATAAAATGAAAGAACGGAGATGAGAAAATAGAAAGTACACATAATGTTGCTCTTACTATGATTGGCAAGTGTGCTGTTGCCTTGTGTGCAATGCTACGTCATGATGGACTCAACCTGGATTTATTGCTGACTAATGCAGGAGAGCACAAATGACATGCATGTAACACGGTAATGAGGAACCGGACGAAGTAACGTCACGACGTGGCGCTGCGATCGATGAGACCGAAGTTTCTTTTTTCAACGTGATTTCCAGTCATTTCCATTAACTTCTGGCGTGAAATAAACCCTATTTTTTCGGTCGCATGACATTAAAACTTACACCATCTTGTTGCGGATGAAAAGTTCTGCAATTTCTTTGCTTTTTTCCTTAAAATAAAGAGGTAGGATGGCGATAACGGCAACGTCTTTATCTCATTTTTTCCTGTAGAAAAATGTACAGCTGATTTTTTCATGACGCAACGTCAGCACATAAAACGACGTCAATGACGTCAGTTCGGTCACATCGATCGCTGTGCCGACCTGTCGGGATAAACGGCGTGCGGGTTCCTCATTGTTTGCTGATAAGATGCATAGTAGTTGAAACATCAGTCTGTAATTGCTGTGGAAATGATTGTATCTGACCTGCAGTAATTACTTGAAGATGAATGATTGTGAATCGAAGTTGATCAATTTGCTAATCAATATAGAATGTTACAACATACGTTTAGCTTGTGTTTGTACCAAGCAAGCTCAAAAGTAACTAATTGAGAACATGTTTGGGCGTATTTACCAAGTGCGATTAGTCACTCACAGATGACCAGTGCGCCAAAAAGTAAATGTGACGGCCACTAATTGTAGTGGTGGTGCTGCATGTAACTGTACATTATGGAAAGTACACTAATGAAATTGCAATATCTGTTACGTTTAGTCAGAGGCATCAGCTGTTGTCACGCAGGACAAAATTCTTTTGTTTGCAGAGTACTGGTAAGTAATTACAAATGTATTATCATGTTGCCAGTGAAAATGCTTGTATGTTTTGTGGCTCTGCAGATTCACTGAGGTGAGAAGTAAGTGCCTCACTACTTCGCTGAGGTAGTTAGTTGCGAATACCATTTTCACTATGGTTTTGTTAGTTACCTTTCTGAATGTAGTAACTCACAGACGACCAGTGTGTCCAAAAGTAAATGTGACAGCCACTAATTGTAGTCGTGGTGATACATGTAACAGTACGTCATGGAAAGTACACTAATGATATTGCAATATCTGTTACATTTAGTCAGAGGTATCAGCAGTTGTCACGCAGGACAAAATTGTTTTGTTTGCAGAGTAAGTAATTACAAATGTATTATCATATGCCAGTGAAAATAATTGTAGTCGTGGTGCTACATGTAACTGTATGTCATGAAAAGTACACTAATGAGATTTCAATATCTGTTACATTTAGTCAGAGGCATCAGCAGTTGTCACGCAGGACAAAATTGTTTTGTTTGCAGAGTAGGTGATTACAAATGTATCATCATATGCCAGTAAGAATGCTTCTATGTTTTCCAGCTCTGCAGATTCACCGAGGTGGCAAGTAACTGCTTCCACTATTTCAGTGAGACAGTTAGTTGCGAATACCATTTTCAAGATGGTTTTGTTAGTAACCTCTCTGAATGTGGCTGTGCCCGAGTAAACTTTCTGCATTTGGTCAAGTTTTTGTTGTGAATGGCATTCTTGACACTTGGCAGTAGTTGTGTTACTGTCAATACTGATCACGTTCAGTGCATTGCATGCAATACACCTGGCACACTTGGCAACTTCGATTGCAACCAATTCAGCATTTGTGGTTGACAAGATGTCAGATTCTTCCAGCTTCTTGAAATCTGGAAGAGGATTACACATTACCACTTCTGTGGAAGCAGAAGTTGAGAGATGTTTGTTGTCTTGGAACATCTTTACTGTTAGATTGGTTAGTGTGTACGTATTCGGAACCTCAACCAGATCGATGAATTTCTCCCAGGTTGTAAGTTTGATGATAGCTGAACTGTCAGCAATATATTTGTTGCGTAGATTTGTTTGGCCTGAATACGTCGTGCGTCTCTCTGTGTTTTCTTCTGCCAAGACAATGGCACGGACGTTTATGCGGCTATTTACAGGCAGTGTTTGGATATCTTTTAATTCAGTCATTGCAACCTGGGGCGCACAATACAGAAATCCTGAGTTTTCAGTTGTAGTGGTTATAATACTTCTGTGATCCAATTTGAGATCTTGTCCTTGTCCAGCGACTTGAGATTTGATGTACGAGCAGTTGCTGATCGTAAGTGGTATTTGGCCATTCATGGCATGGTTTAATGTTTCTTGGAATTTGTCCGGCAGAAACGTGATGGCGTGGCGGTATGTGCTGGTTGTCTGCAGGGTGAATGTTAAGTAGCTGGCCCGTGCTGTGAAGAATCCCTGAGAGTTTGTGGACATATCCCACATAAGTGTTGTCTTCCTGATTTTTGGCTGCTTTGTTGGTGTTGATGGGACTTGAGCATGTCGAGACTGAAAAGAAGAAAGCAATGTTGTGTTTAGAAATTTGGAAGACTTTACATTGATGTTTCTAAGGGCAGTGTGACATATGCAGTGTTTGTGAACTACACATTGTTATTAGCTGGGGAACAAAATTGAAAAAAGTAGTCGTCAGTGTAAAAGGTTACTTCCACTGAAGTCGTCAGGGGACACCCCTTTATTCTTTTTTGCTGTATAGCCATGAAAGGTGACTGTTCAATTCTGAGGAACTGACTTAGAATCTAGGGCACTTACTTTATTATTGGGCAGAGAGTTGAAGTGAGCTTTGTACATTTAAACGCATGAAATGTATTATTACCTGTTGTTTCCTGTTTCTGTGGCACTTTTGTTGCCTTGAATGATAATGTTGTGTACTTGCGAGTACATGGTGATGCTGGAATGAGAAAATAACAAGTGTATGCAGTGGAACTCTGGTAACACGACCACCCACGGGACAGATCCAAAGTGGCTGCATTAGCGGGGTAGTCGCCTTACTGAAATCAGTCCGATGAGTGCCAATCCAGACTGAAGTAAACTGAGCGTGCTCAGGGTCATATTTTCTTTTCACTGATGTTTCATTTAATAAACCAGACTAAACCATTTCCAACCTGGGCTGATACTAGTAGGCAGATAGCCCACTGACACTGCAACTCCTAGGATGGACGACCGGCAAGTATGGAAATGGTGAATTCCACGTAAATATTGCGCCCGTTTCACATGTCAAAGTTGGTGAAACATGTAAGTTTGTGCAGGAAGATACAGTGTTCTAATGTTCTTAACTTTAAAGTATACATATATATATATATATACATACCTTGTGGAAGTTGTTTTGATGATGGGTCATTACTTTGTGGCAGTAGCTTTAATGGTGTTTGTTGAACACTTAGTGGAGATTCAGGGTCATGGATAGCAGCTGAAATGATAAGAAGTAATGTAGCTGACTGCAGGTAAGAGAAATTCTAAGACTTTTGGTTAACACTAACAGTAACGGTGTATTTTATTTGTGCAATAGTGGTATTTGGCAAGGGTAGGTGTTTGCATTCTTGGTTCTGGTAAGTATGGAGATTTCTATTAGAAGCTGTTGGTGTTATTCATTTAGATGGGGTTTCTAAGTTTGTTGCCAGTGCAATGTACCATTTGAAAATAGTGCCAATGGCACTGTGTTTGATTGGCTTGAAGCAGTTTGGCCCCCTACTGTCAAAGTCAAGAATCAGATTTTGCCGAAAATTCATCTGAGTTGTTACAGCCTAGAGATACATGTAGATATGTGCAAAGTTTCAAAGCAATAGGTCAAACTTTTACAGAAAGAGCCAATTTCGTAATTTCAGGCAAACTTTGACCTCTGTGAACTTGGAAAGTAGGTCAAATTAACAATTTGAGTACTATATCTTATGTATCCCTGTTAGATAAACGCATGATAAAAATTTGACCAAGATCCGTCTCTTGGTAAGGGAGAAATAGTACATTCAGTGATTGTGGTTTTGGCCCCCTAGTGGCAAAGTCAAGAATCAGATTTCATGAGACTTGTGTCTGTAGGTTAACCTAGAGGTACATGTGTACAAAGTTTCACCACTATAGTTCAAACCATGATCAAAATGTAGCCCTTTTAAATTTTTCACAAAATGCCCCCTGGAGGCCAAACTAGGAATCTGACTGTGCTCAAAATCGAACTTGACCTAGATCTTAGGCCCATATGTACACCCACCAAAGACCAAAAAGATTCGTCGAAAAATAAAGGCGCTAGAGTGCTAACGAGCCAAAAGTTTATGGACGTACCGCCGTATGGACTGACGCACGACAGACCACCACTCAATGACCCCAGCCACAGCATAAGCTGTGCTGGGCCTTTAGGCCAAGCAGGCTAAAAATGCAATGTCATTGGTGTTGAGGGCAATGTTGGTACATACCAGTTGTGACTTGTTTTGGTTTAGATGTGGTTGGTTTGAAGGACAATGTCGTTCGCTTTGATGTTGAGGCAGATGGTAGTTCTGAAATTGGGAAAAAGAACACTGTAATAGCGTAGGTAAAAAATAGTGCTGATGGCACTTTGTTCGCTTGGCTTGAAGCAATTTGGCATGTAAGTGTGAAAGTCCAGAATAATATTTTGCTGAAAATTCAAGTATCAGGATTTGTTTTCAACCATGTTGATTATGTCATTGTCATTATGTTGTGAGGGCAATTTGTGATTGTAATTGTTGATAATGTTTTTTTAAAGGTTGAAAGTTAATATGTACCTTCTGACAGTAGTTTTAATGCTGTGGGTTGACTAGTCTGTGGAGGTTGTTTGGCTGGTGTAGGATGAACACTTTGTGGAGATACTTGTGATGGGTTGACTTCAAGGTCATGGACGGCAGCTGAAAGGATAATGGATAAAATATATTGCAGCACAAATATGTAATGTGTTGTGAGTAAAGCAGTGGTTTCATGCTGATAATGTGAGCCTAAATGAAGTGAAATCATTTTGGTTAGATGTGTACTCATTTACTGAGTTGTAAAGAAACGTAGCCTGCCACAAAGTGAAATTACAAGTTTTTTTTTCCATGTTGCAGTAAGAACAGTAGTGGTGTATTGTATGTATTTGATGCGAGTTGTGTGACATTTGCATTATTGCTTTGTGTGGGTATGGAGGAGGCCATGATCATTTACTCCATATGAGAAATGTTATAAAATTGGGTGATAGAGGACCGAATTTTCTGGCATAACGTTGGAAAATGCTGAGTCGTTAATGTAGGTTTGAAGGCGCTGGAAATGGTATGTCATTGTTTTGCAAATCAAGGTTGGTGCATACCAGTGGTGACTTGTTTTTGTTTTGATTTGCTTGGCTTGAAGGTCAATGTTGTCCGCATTTGCTTTGAGGTCCGTGTGGATGCTACTTCTGAAAGAAAAAAAAATAGTGTAGAAACTGAATAGTATAACTTTGGAATAGCTGAGTTAGATCGATCTTGAAAGTTTTGTAGGAGTTGATAGTGTTGGTTGTGTTTGTGACTACAGATTCATTTTTGCAGTTTTGTGAAAATGGTGCTGAGCCATTTGCTTTAATTGTGGCACATAGATGGTAGGGGAATTTTTGGACGGGCGGATGTACAGATGGACAGCCAGACAGCCAAATGGCTGGACTGATGGCGGGGGGTAAAAGAATATCTTGCCGACTGTTTCAAAAAGTGGGGAGATAACAAGTTTATCAAATGTGTATAGATGAAAAATTTACCTTCGTTTGCATCTTTTTTGGTGGCCTTCTTTGTCTTGGTAATTAGTTTACGTTTTGTAGGGGGTGATTGGTCGAATGCATCACCTGAAAATTTAGGAGCATGTTAATAGGCAGGAAAGTAATAAGAGATTGTAGTGCATGTAACTGTTTGAAGGTTGTGGTCAAAGTTGTTAGTGTTTAAGATAACTATTGAGAAGGCTGGTGATTCATTGCCAATGCACAATAGTGCCAATAGCACGATGTTTGCTTGGGTTGAAGCAGACAAGTCTAGTGGAAAGGTCAAGAATCAGATTTGCCTAAAATGTGGTGTGTTGGTTGCTATTCATCGTATCCATGATGTAGCTCCAGGCCTACATCATTCTGTGACGTTGTGTCATTTTGCCCACCACTAGCTTCAGCAAAGCAATGAATTTTGCCTAACACCTTTGTATCACTATGTCTTTTATGGTGACATCAGCAATGGCGGAGTTGCATCATGGATACGATGAATAAGTTTAAACACGCTTGCTAATAATTCGGTGTAGTGATATCTAATTACCTTCTTTTGACTTGTCCTCCAGTGGAATGGGGTTTTTGCACTTATCCATGACAACAGATGTTGTTGGAAACCTGCAACGAATGGAATGAAATAAATAAAAGTTATGTATGAATACACAAGTGAAGTAACCCATATCTGCCAAGAGTGATTATATGAGACAAGGTTATCAGATTTGGCTGAAAGTAATGTGGCCTCCTATCCTGAGCTGCCGCAGGACATGTAGAGGTTCTCTTTAAGGCAGTGCTGTTGCTATATGTTCAAATCCCTGCACAGTGTAAAAATAGAATTCCAGGTTGCCAGAGTTATACTTATAGCACTTGGGTTATTTTGCGTTACGCCACCTGGTGGCCGTATTGGAAGTTTAATCAGGCCGAAATTTCACGTGCTTGTAAAGGACATCTAGATGGAGGTAAATATCAAGTTTGAGCACTCTGGGTGAAGCTGTTCCTGAGTTATAGCGCTTGGATGATTTTCAGGTTACGCCACCTGGTGGTCATATTGGATGTCCGACTGGGCTGAAACTTGACATTTTTTATGGTACATCTTTAATACATGTTTATGCAAGATATGAAGATGCTGAGTGAAATAATGAAGGACTGTGGCTGGTCCGTTACTTTTGAAGAACTTTGACCTCTGTGACCTTGAAAAGTAGGTCAAATCAAAAGCCTGTTACATATGTTATGTATTCTAATTAGATACACTTATGACAAAAATTCGGAGAAGATCCAGTCATTAGTTCAGGAGTTATTGCACTTTTTGTGTTTTTGTTTTTGGCTACCTGGTGGCCAAGCCAAGAATCAAATTGGACCGAAACTTGGTCATCTGACCTAGGGGTGTATATGTACCAAGTTTCAGATCAATAGCTGCAGCAGTTATGAAACGTGCCCTGCCAGCAGATGCCGATGACGACAGACACAGCATGACGACTATAGCTCACAGGTGAGCTAAAAATACAATTAAAAAAAAAAGTGGCTGAAATTTGGATATATATCCAAATCTTTGGATATCTAATGGATAAAGGGAAATTTCCTTGTATAGTTTTGCCATCCAGGTTCTTGGAGTGGCTTTACTACGATTGCTTACCTTTACCCCTGTAAAAGCACACTTTTGGCACATACTTCAACTAGCTAAAGGATTGGGGTAATATTTTATACGTCACCAGGGGTGAAGTACACACCAAATTTCATTGCAATCTGCTAACTGCACTTTATGACTGTTTGCTTGCTGTATTTGCAGATTATTAATAGAGGTGTGACCAAGTGATCAATTTGAGCATGAAACTGAAATAAGTTTTTGCAGTGAACTGCTTTTAAACTGTTTAAAAGCTGGCCTGTATGCATGAGTGGACAGTGTCACCACTTGATATTGTGACTGATTGTTTAGTGGCATTCTAACACTAACATATTGTGGTCTGATGTTGCTGATGTGATGACCTGAATAGTGTGAGCTGTGTTTGTAAAAGCCCAATCTATAAGAGTGTTGTAAATGGTGGTAGGTTGCGTTACAATCTGTTGACTGTCCAAAATGTTTTCTATGCTTGATACTGTTGAACTGTGATTGATCAGTGAAGCATCTATATTGAAATCACCAATTATGAGATATGGCAGGTTATAGTCGATTTGTTGCTTGATTTCATTGAGAGCCATTTTGAGACTTGACATTGTACATGTGTTAGACTTGTACAGTACAACTATTTGTATATTTCCTTTTATTAAGTGCTGTACAGATACTATAGTGTATTCAAAGTGAGTGGCTGAGACATTAATTGTATGTGAGAATGTGTATGTATCTTTTATGTACAAGGCTAAACCATGAGGAGGGCGTACATCAGTTGATTGATCTTGATCATTTCTGATGATGTCATGAAAGTGAGGTAATAAGTAATCACTGCTGTTGTCACCAGGTCTGAGGCGTGACTCTGCAATCCCAATTATATCAGCAGACGTATAATTTGGGTCATTTTGTATGTCTTGGAAGTGCAAGTGCAATGAACGTATGTTCTGGAATACAATTCGATGATTATTAGGAGACAACTGTGCCACTCGTATAAAACAGAGTGAAATCTGTTTGTTGTTACGTAGGCGTTCCATTTCTGAAGCGACATTTTGATCTACTGATATTTTGTTTTCATTTAATTGCAGTAGATACAAATTTTCAAGCTTAGTTACTCTACTTAGAGCTGTGTAATGAATATGTGAACACTTTTGCACACCTAAGTCAATCACAGCAGTTGCTACTGTATAACCTTGGCTTTTGTGAATTGTTCTAGCTGCTGAAGGACAAAGTGGGAATTGTTGGCGAGACATCATGCAATGAAAACATGAGAAAGCTCTTGTAACTGCAAAAATTGGAAGCCATTCCTTGCATATATGCTGTTGATAGAAATGTCTGTGTTTGCTGCGCCAATTTTGCCCAATTTTATCTTCAGTAAACTGGACCCATATTATGGCAGGTTTTTCTTTATTGTCTCTATACTCGAAGTATTTTATGACACAGGAAGCTCCATTGGTGAGACCGTCTTCCACATCTAAGTTAACTGTACAATCATATTGCAGACCAATTGCCAATTTTAGTTCAGTTATCAAATTACCAGTGTTGCTCATTTTTTGGTATTTTTCAGAATTAGCAAGATGCCAATATGCTTTGTCTTTCAGATTTGTGGCAACATTTCCGACAATGTCTGTTTTTGAATGTACTGTAATTTTTTCAGTTTGTGCTGAATTATAGACAGTACGGTACTGTTGAATCTGTTGACATCTTCATTGAATCTAAACATATGCGGCACTTCAAGAGGGTAATCAGCATTTGATGTCTGAATGATTCTTTGTTTTAGAAGATGTATATCTTCAGTGGTTTGATTTCCTTCTCGTAGCCTATTTAACAGTTCAGCATACACTTTATCATCTTTTTGGCGCATAATTTCAGTTAATTCATAGATTGAGAAATCTTCCCAAAGATGGGTTCCTAGAGGACAATAAGCATGATTGAGTAGTTGAAATATCCATCCATATGAACATGGCTTTAATTGGTAAAGGTCACCTACAAGGATAACATGCAAGTTGCCAAAGAATGTGTGTTTGGCATCATTGTCGGTGATTTGTTTTAGCTGATTTAATCTATCACTAATTTGTTTTAACATCATGTTACTTACTAAAGAGATTTCATCAATTATTACAACAGATAGATGCTTATATTTGTTATAAGCAGTTTGTAATTGTTCTGAAGTGTATGGTTGAAATGTCTGTTGGACAGGTATGCTAAATGCACTATGAATAGTGACACCTTCGATATTAAATGCTGCAGTGCCTGTTGGTGCACATTTTAAGACTCTGATATGGTCAAGATCTCCAATTGTTTGTGTGAGTAAGTATCTTTGCAATGATTGATATAAAGCTTGAATAACAACAGATTTGCCGACACCTGCTCCTCCTGTTAGGAAGAGTCGTAATGGTGTACTTTCAGTGCGGATCCATTGGTTTACATGGATGAAGATATCTCTTTGTTTTGTATTCAAAGTACGTATAAGAGAATAATAATCTGCATCTGGAATGCACCCCCGTAGTAGTTTATCAGTTACAAGACTTGGTGCATGTATGTCAGTGCCAATATCATAATGTTGTTGTTGTTCTGTACGCTTTGGATTGAAGAAATCAAACTCTTGGCAGGGTTCAGAAGCCAGCTGCTCATCATCACACTGTTGTTTTGATGTGGATGGGGCAATATCTGCCTCATTACTAAATTCACTTTGATCTTCTTGTAATCTTAGCATGGCAGCATCAACAGCACTCGAGTGGTTGTCATATTTCATTTGTTTTGGTAATATTTTAGTTTTGACACTGTCATAATGTGCTGAATATGTGTCATAAGTTCCAATTAAATCGTTGGTTTCATTGCGCCAAGGCAAAAACAGAAATAGCTGTTCTCGGTAATAGTTTTCGGGGTCATTTTTTTGACTGTAATGAATGTAGCGCAAAACTCGTGGCTTATCCCTTGATTTTATCCGTACACCATTGTCACAAATAATGTCCACATAATCAAGTAGTGCTTGTGGTTGAGGAAGTGCACTGGTATTAGAACAGTTGACAATTTCATAATCAGGTACACTGTCTTCAAAATTATCTTCATAGGGGTAATCAACTTTACTCATTGATTTGGGATATATGATATTCAGAGTTGCTATGTAATCAGCTAAACAGTAATGATTCAAGTCTTTTGGACGTTTGGAATATCTGTTGATATCATTGGATGAATAAATATCTGTAGAATCTCCCAATTCTTTGAGTATTTCATCGGATTTGAGCAAACGTGTTCTATCTTCTGGAGGAGCAGTATTTATGAAGACAACCTGTCTGGTTTTTTTAGTTAACGGCAGTTGGAGAGCTAAATAGGCTGCTTCTTGCGCTGATACCTCGGTAGCATTCAAAAATTTATTTCCAATTGATCTAACTTGTTTTCGGAGAGTATCATTGCCTTTTCGAGCTTCTTTGCAAGCATTGTGTAATAGTGAACTCATTCCGCGTTGGCTTTTGGAAATATACTCTGTAATGTACACAGCACAACTGAACGGATCAAGGATGAATTGGATGTCATGATTTGCCTGCCATGCTGTGATTAAATTTTTCATATATGGATTGATTCTGATTTCTTGAAGAGTTCTTTTCAGAAAAATTTTGGGGCTTTTGATTGATGTTCGAATGGCTAAGATGTAATCATTGTATGTACATTGGAGCTCTTCCAAGAATTCTTCAAAAGATTGATTGCAGCCATCTTTCTTTTTATCTAAACACATTTTAATTTTTTTGTAAAGCTTGGTATATTTTGCTTTGTCATCCCCATCATAGGGTTCAAGTAGGACTGTTTTAGGCATTGGTGGGAGAGGAAATCCAAATCGACACAATGCTTTTCCATTTTTGCGACATGATCGTGAATGTTTATGTTTTTGCATCAGTATGAGTTCTAGTATGCTTTGTGGGACATCAATTGAACATGAGACATGTTCATCAACAAATTTTATGATATCACTTTCAGAATCAATACCGTATCTTGGTGCATTTTGAATCCATGTCATCATGTGGATGTGAGGCGATCCTCTATGTTGAAATTCCACTCTGTAAACATAATCAACAATGATTCCAAGAGGGTGAAATGGACTTTGCAGAACATTTCTAATGAATTTATCCACTCTGTCATTAAAGAAACGTGCACATGTTACAGGATCTTTGCTGATTAATTTAGTTTTATCGTGCCATGACAATTTATTTTGCCTCAAATCATCAGAATAATCTTTATTTTCATTTAGTTTGCCTAAAATTACTAGCAAATCATTCCATTTGGTATCTGCAGCACTGAGAGATATGAACCATTGTGGCATGCCAAGTTGGCGAATCATACCTAAGATATCCTTTTTACATTGGCTGAGGTATGGTGGAGAATTTCTAATTGTACGAAAAATATAATATCCCTCATCAAGCCTTGATATTTGTTGTTGTATCTGAGGTTGTAATATTTCTTTAGCACTATAATGTTTGTCTTTGCTTTGAACACGTCTCATTGCCAAAGTGCCTTTATCACAGACTTGCTTAATTTGTAATTTTTTTGCTTTGAAAAATAAATTTGGTATATTTTGACTCACGCGACGGTCTTGAGCTCGAAGTTGCCATTTGCACACATCACTATAGTGCACTTTAAACTTATTTGTCTTTTTATGTAAATCATCATCATATGGCATTCTTTCGCCACAAAATATTGTTGGAAAGGATAAATATTCCGCATCTTTATCTTGAAATAAACTGATCGGTCGTTGGTCTTCACCAGGTGCAATAGTTAGAGGACGGACTCGTTCAATATTATGCTCATCGAGCATTGTATCAAGGTTGCCACTAGCAGTATCATCTGGGTCAAATTCACTAAATGTATCTGATTGGTCATCATTATCGTCATCATCATCACCACGACTACCACTATTATTTTCAGTACTGGACATTTTTTTATCTTCTTGAGGTGTAATTACTGTTGTGTTGAAATTCTTTTCATTTGATGAAGCAGTAATTTCTTCTATCCAATGGTCATCTATAGTAATATTTGCATCTTTATATAATTCTTTGGTCAGAAGATAATGCAGAGCAGCCATTACTGCCATTGGCCTAACATTCTCTTTAAATTGATGTTTTGTATATGCCAATCTTTTCTTGAGTGATATAGGAATTGTTTCTGCCATGTCTAAAGTGCGTGGTAAGGATCTGATAATTGGTGCAATATCAACAGGAACATTAACTACAGATCCTTGCAGCTGTAACTGACCACCTGTAGGTAACTGATAAATTGTCATAAATGGTATTCGTAGTGCTATAAGACGCTCTTCCAAAGGATGTAAATTTAACTCAGGTGGTTTGGCAGGAAATTGGAATCCATTTATCACAGCTAGCTTTGGTATGTTCTTTTGTTTCAAAGCATCATAACAAGTATTACATAACCATTCACAGTTATCAACTGATAATTTATTGGTGAAGCATTTAACCTTCAAAGAATCATCAACTGATTTGAGTGTTTTGGTGACTTTAGTCACAGAATGAGCAAACCATGTCTGGTGACAACATGTACACACATAGATTGGTCAAGTGGTCAGAGATTTGTGAAACTTATTAATACAAGCATGTAAAGTCGAGCCATATTTTTGTAATTTACTTCTACTGTTTTGATGATTGTTAGCTGATTGCAAACATGTGGAATCTGAACAATTATTGACCATTTGTTCATGGTATTTTTTCTGTTTTCTAGAATATTTATCATTTTCATTCATTTTCCTTTTTGTACATGTACCTCTTGGTAATTGATGGTTCACTTCAGAAGATTGCAGTTTTTTACAATTATTGACCATTTGTTCATGGTATTTTTTCTGTTTTCTAGAATATTTATCATTTTCATTCATTTTTCTTTTTGTACATGTACCTCTTGGTAATTGATGGTTCACTTCAGAAGATTGCAGTTTTTTGGCTTGGTCATGAAAATAATCATTTATATCATTTATAGAGCTTTTTCTCTTAGTAGTTTTCTGGGCTTGTTCTTCACTGCTTGGGTATATAGGTTCAACTGATGTGACTAATTGATAATGAAGTTGCTGATTTCTGATATATACAGATTTTTGTCCAATAGTCAAATTGGAATCAACAATTCTAGCAGTATATCGATACCATGTCCATTGAGCTTCAGGATTGCACTGAAAGTATGTATAGATATCAGTTTTTAAGAAATGTGCTGTTGCAATAATTTCTATGCTTGTTGCCCAGGTGCCTGATAATGCCATCTGGCTATTTTGAATATAATGATGAACAGTCGACAGAGGAACAATACCAGTAAACAAATTACTATGTAGTTTCATGTGATCAACTACTTGTCTTCTAATTAAAAAATGATGTTGTTCAGATCCAAATAGTGCTAGTGAGATACAACGAAAAAAACAATTACCATCAGGTTCTATTGACAACACTGTTCTTGGTTTGCAAGCTTGGAGATTGGTATGCATTGGTTGAAAGTAATTGGTATGTACCAATGGAGGGCCTCTTGTAAAAAGATATTGTTTTTGCCTTTGCCAAATGGAATCAACAGGATGGAATACAAAGTTTTG
>NMRB01002672.1:12429-35417 GCA_002633025.1 Notospermus geniculatus
AAAGCGGATCGGTGATTGGCTAGCAAGTTTGGCGCCAATGCCAACTTGCACTAGTGACGCCTATTAGTTATCTACTGAGAATGGCGTGAGCCGAAGCAGTTTCGGGCGCAGTTCGAAACTGCGGAGGAAGTTCACAGAGTAGCTGGATCAGGTAAACCTCTAAGTGTTTTATGTTGGTGATGTTTTGATGATATCATTTTACCATCCCAAGCAAAAGGAAATGCTGGTGATAACAAAAACTAGCCTTATTTCCGCGGCAGACATCAGCGCCGACAAAACTTTCTATTGTGACATTATCGAATGACATTCAGAATAGCTGGTAACCGGTAGAGACTGGATTATTCTTCAGCTCAATACCGTCCCTGATCAGCACTTAGTGTAAGTGACAGAAAAACCTCCCTTGTCTTCTAAGCAAAATCGCAGGTAAAAATAGAAACATTAGCAGCTCGACCCTACAAGCATTCTTTGGGTGAAAAATGCATTCTATGGCGCGGTAGTTGTCGAGAGCTGACATTTTAAGTGTCGATGCTGTGTCGGCTCGCTCCAGGCAATAAGAAATAGAAACAACGTTAATACATACAGCTATGCATAATAACGTCCCCTTGTTCCATGTGGATAAATTGGAGTCCATACATGTAGTTTAAAGGTTAACAGCCGCTCATGTGGCAGGATAGGAGGAGCTGTGTTGGTATGTGTACTCATGTAGGGTTTAGAACATTACCTACCACCCTATTAGCAGGGTGCTGCACAGAAAAAAAAATCAACTCGAGTGGAGACTCAGAGTCTCACTTTAGGGACAAAATGGTTCGAAACACTTTTTGACTCAAAATGAAACAGAAAATATTTCGGCGCGAGACAATAACAACTCGGCCCGAAATATTTTCCCTCGGAACGAGGGGTCATTGTCTCGGGCCGAAATATTTTTTTTTTATTTTGAGTCAAAAAGTGTTTCGAACCATTTTGTCCCTAAAGTGAGACTCTGAGTCTCCACTCGAGTTGATTTTTTTTTCTGTGTGAGGGACGCCTCCTTCTTTTAACATTGAACCGTCTTTTTTGAAGATGGGGATATATGGGGCGTGCTGCGTGAGTGCTGGCGATTGATGCCTAATGCGAGGGTCCGTGGGTTCGAGTCCGGTTGGAAGCTATGTCTTTCACTTAAGGAGGCCATTCACTTCTGGGATCTCAACTAGAAAGTGCCTGAGGAAGACCCGAATTGGGGTCGAAAAGTTACGAAATTCGAGCTCATTCACTTCTGGGATGTCTACTAGAAAGTACCTGAGGAAGACCCCGGTTAGGGTCGAAAATTTGCGAAATTCGGAGACGACTTTACTTATACTTTTCACTTTAGAAACCCTTTATTATTTCTTGCTGTAACATTAGATGGTGTGTGACCATGAAATGCTCACGGGGCAACTGTAGCCAATGTTTAAAAAACCAAGCGCAATATTTTACGGGCGTAACAAGGGCCAACTGTACGGCGTGGACAGGGAAAGCAAAGGATCCAAATCCTTAAGCGGAGACCTCGAAATTCACCTCAATAAAACCCACACAGTCAGAAGTGCAACGACCGATAGTAGGAGCTTAGGGGGTACAGCACAAACAGTTGATGCAGCAGATAATGGCAGGGCACCCACCAGATGCTGCGAAGAATGAGGCGTTGTAATAAAAGTACAGCAGCATTGTCCTTTTTTCGCCAATGAACAAGACGCAATGTGAAATGTCAAATTTGCCTTCAGTCTCTTTTCTGTCAGCCGGGATCTCGTTCTTTACCGACAACGCCATAAACCCAGTAAAAACGATACCTTTCAATAGTGCTTTCTCATCTCCAAACGTGTCGTCTGCTCTGATAGAAACGGAAGTAAATGCAGGATGTGGCAAATGTCAGAGTCTGGCATATGAGTTGAAAAAGTTTAAAACCGAAGACGGGAAATTGGTGGGGGATTCGCTAAAATTTAGGAAAAGATCCTGTGTTAAATTGGCACATTCAAATGTTAAAGATAATGTATCACGACTTCATTGTTTACATTCAATGTTTGTAATCAGGGATGTTTACATGTTATTTTGGACATTTGGGACATACCAATCAACCAAATTGAATACTTTCGGTATCAGAAGAATTTCTAGAGGGGCATGCCACCAACAAATTACTCATAAGACAAAGAAAGACTGGACATCAACAAACAAAATGTAAATAAACGACGTTTCAGCACCCTTCAGATGTCGCATTTTTAGCTTTTTGATAGTATTGATCAAGAACATTTCGTTGTAATGAGGAAGAACTTTTATGTGGGTGCTGTCAGTCAGTTGACCGATAGGAGTCAGTGCGGTCCAATTCAGTGCCTAGCGGAGCCATTCATGGTTGAGTGAGCACCATAGGAGACATTGTATTGGTCAGTTTTTTTGGCGATAAGCGCGGTAGACTGCTCCTATTGGACCGAGAGTGCAGTACCTGGTATTACCGGTACTTTTGTTGACCAAACGCTCAATGTCAAACGTTTTGTTTTAAACATATTTATTACACTAAATCTGTCAAATGTACGACACTACAAATAAAATATTACCGGATACAACAGAAGGCATTACGCCTATAAACGCTGCTTCCTTATAATATGAAGCCCACATTGCCGGGTAGTCCCAAACGTCCCCCACGGACAATGTCAAACGTGAAGTTGATAGGCAAAAATCGTCGCATCATAAACTCGTTCAACCACGAAGAAATCAGTCGCAACACGCGAACCAACCTCTGCTAAGCTATCACATAAACAAAAAGAAGATTCAGCATACCTTTGTCCTTTCCTGGCCGTCACTGTACAATGTCGTTATCTGTGGATGAGAGAAAAAATGAAGAAGTAGAAATAAATCCCATTATCTTATTAGTTAGATAAAAAAATCTGGATGATGGCTCTAGTATCTTTAAAGAGAGATTTAGTCAAACAAGGCCAGGCTTGCAAACAATTAAGGCATTATGTAATTAGGGATTAGGTCAAGATAAGTGAGCAAAGGTGTCACGTACATGGTGAGTGATGGAAAAAAATTCGGGATGAAAGGGTGTGATTATGAAGAGAACGAGGGGATTGATATGCCGTCATCACTAAGACAAGGGTTTGACAGGGGATGGCTGAAATCGAAGACCTAAATAGTGACGAAACGGGTTTTACTGAAGAACTGAGTATGTATACCGTAAGGCCGTACAGTAAGTTCACGTTTTATTGGTCTTGGGTCATTTCTAGAATAATCCCGGTAATACCGGTACCTATTATAATATTCATAACGGGGCCTATGAGGATGTACTGACACTTTTCCAAAGTTATGCATGTCAGTTCTAATACATGTAGGCCTATATGTAATCCCCCATTCTGGGCCTCATTTCTGTGTTAGGTAAAATTCAGGTGGAAGACCAATAAGAGGTGAACTTACTGTATTTTACAGGCCCAGTATGTTTGGTTGACCGTGCTTTTTCAACTTCGCCTACTCGACATAAACGTGTCACGCAATATCGACCGACACGACAATATCAACTTTAAGAAGTACGTTTTCACAGAATGGGATATTGCTATCTATAAAAACTGCATGGCGAATTCCCGATGAAAAACATAAGAACATTGCGTGCAAGCATGTCACTTTCTGCAAAGGATGTTGACATCGAGATCTTCATCCATCGACACAGAAAATACATGTACGTAACGCGATTATTTAATGTGCGGTTAGTTGGCTTCGGCGGTTCGCAGTTGATGATCAAATGTCGAAGGTTGGATATGGAGGAGAATGGGGATTATGCTGCATTGCGTTGATGGGAATTGACACTTACGGTGTGTTGGCGGAGCTTGAGGCGAAGAATATGACTTCGTTTTTGTAATTTTTGGCCATAATGCGGTTTGTGTGCTTTTGTATCCTTCCGTGATCTCATTGGCATGATTTGTGGAGGTGTGTGTATAGAGTGAATGATAATGTCAAGTTTTTATAAAATGCGGTCCCCAGGCTAAAAGGGACTGTTCATTTTCGTCAATTGAGGAATCTGACTTGTGATCCTTGAGAAAATGGAGAAAGCTATGATACTGCAAATTGCAGCGATTATATTCCCTACAGTTTGCAATTGCATAGCTTTTTCCGTTTTTCCAAGGATCACAACTCGGATTCCTCAAGTCACGAAAATGAACTACAATGTACCGTCTTTTGTGCAATGCATTTACCCTCATTGAATTGGTAATATAAATAAATGATATTTTACCTCAGAAATAACATAAACGCTTTTACCCGTGGTTTCGTGAGGGTTAAAGTATCGCTTTCTTTTAGTTAGGCCCAGAGATAAACAATCTAATGGGTTGAAAAAGGCTTATATAAATGTCAGCAAAACATTAATAAGGCTACCGCGACTTCCATACCTTTTTTATGTCGAGAATATGTCATAAGACATCGATTTTTCGGTAACTTTGTCAACTATAGTTGGAACTTTCACTTGTGTCATTACTTTAAACGATTCCTGTATGATCTTTGCCATATAATAATTTGTTTGTTTCAGAAGGAAAAGTTAGGTGCCAAGGCGCGAAAGGTCAGCAGATCCAAACATGTAATTGCGAAAAAATGTCTGCAAAATTGCATTTTCGAGATGGAGCAATATTCAAGATGAAACATCATGAAGAAGAAGCAGTAATCAAGAAGGAGCAGCAAAAGAAGGAACAGTAATAAAACAGGAGCAGTAATCAAGAAGGAGCAGTATTCAAGGAGGAACAGTATTCAAGAAGGAGCGGTATTAACGAAGGAGCAGTATTCAAGAAGGAAAAATAATAAAGAAAGAACAGTATTCAAGAGGAGAAGTATTCAAGAAGGACCAGTATTCAAGAAGGAGCAGTATTGTGAAAGAAGGAGCGGTATTATTAAAGAAGGAGCGGTATTATTAAAGAAGGAGCGATATTATTAAAGAAGGAGCGGTATTATTAAGGAAGGAGCGGTATTTTTAAAGAAAGGAGCGGTGTTATTAAAGAAAGGAGCGGTATTATTAAAGAAAGAGCAGTATTATTAAAGAAGGGGCAGTATTATTTTTAAAAGAACAGTATTTTAAAGAAGGGTCAGTATTATTAAAGAAGGAGCAGTAATAAAGAAGAGCAGTAACAAAGTAGGAGCAGTATTAAAGAAAGGAGCAGTAAAATAGAAGCAGCCGTGTTAAAGAAGGAGCAGTTATAAAGAAGGAGCAGTGTTAAAGAAGGAGCAGTATCATTAAAGAAGGAGCAGTGTTATTAAAGAAGCGGCAGTGTTTTTAAAGAAGGAGCAGTAATCAAGAAGGAGCAGTAATAGAGATGAAGCAATAATCAGGAAGGAACAGTTTAATAAAGAAGGAACAATAACGAAGAGGGAATAATAGAATCTGGTTAGTCATCAAAATTCATTTCACTTGCTTGTTGATTCAAAAGACTAACCAAAAGATATAAACTGACTCCTCCCAACGGGGCATGTTTATTATGGGGGTTTATTAACAGTGCATGTGGAAGAAAGTAAATGACAGTGTTGCAAAATAATACGATTGTATTCTTATCTGCTAAAACCCTTGGGTAATATCAGTGAAACCTGACTCATGATAAAATCTGGTTATACATAACGGGAATGGAAAAAACCTATTTGTGCATGTCCTGTAGTAAAATAGTATTAATCATTTCGTTGTTTGTGCCGCAGGTTGAGTGGGTGAGGTTTCTCCTTGATCGGGTGGTTGTGATTTATACAACTTCTTAACGATGCCCCGCAAGATGTGCAGTGAAGAAACTGAGAATTTGATGTATGTACATGTACGTAGTAGTTTATCATGTTCAACAACAACAACAGCCAGTGGGAACATGGAAAACACGTAATAAGTGGCGGAACGAAGGTATGCGTGGATTGTACGCTACAATCTAGAAATAAATTGCGGAGAAAAGCAACAATTCCAAGACACCTTTAGAATTTATAATCCAAAGAGGTTTCCTCTCTTGTTGGTGATTCGGAGGCTTAAGAACCGATGTTTTGACATGATTCCCCGGGGCGCTAGTCAAAGCAGCAGAAAGCCGTCTTCCTGAACACATGATGCTGAATACCAATCTTATGACGGATGTCTTTCCTTTTCTCGAAAGAAGCGACGAAGACATCAGGATGGACACGTTTGTGGGATGAATACAAATTCATTTTGTTTTGACTTTGAACTGCCTTGGCTTTGTCAGGCAAGTACATTCGAGGCTCCCTGTCGAGAACAATCTGTGGATGGACACCTTTACATCAAGGTCTAACCTCAGTCCAAAATTGGTGCAGCCACGGTGGTGTAGTGGTTCGGGTCTCCGACTAGCGGACTCCTTTACACCAAGGTCTAACCTCAGTCCAAAATTGATGTAGCCATGGTGGTGTAGTGGTCTCCGACTAGCAGTCGGAGGGTCCCGGGTTCGAATCCCACTGTGGCTTCATCCTGAGATCTCAGGTCATTTACGGTCGTACCCTCCCATAGTGCGAGTGAGCGAGCGCGACGCCCTGGGATTCTCAGGATGCTGTGGCTTGAGCTTTGGGCAAGTCTCTGCCTCGCTGGCCTATAATCCGACTATAAACCCAAACTTTAACTTTAACTTTTCAAAATTGGTCATATTCATTCAGAATCAGCTCGATGACAAGGACACCCCTTGATTGTGGATAACTTTTTCCTGGTGCAAAGGTGTCATCAATGGAAAGGTTCTGGTGTTTTTCAAACCCTCTATTCACTTATGTCTTTTATAAACTTCCAAACAAGACCATCAAACCGTTTAGCCGATATCAAAAATATAACACGTAACGTGACTTCAGTCTTTAAAGTATGTTGTGAAGATGTCAAACGATGCCTTGAGTGCCTGGAGACGAAGGATGTGCTTCAAACAAGATTGAGTCTTTGAGCAACCCGAGTCCTCTGGTAGGAAGCTATTTTAAGACATGTCAGGAACAGTCTTAGCTTTATGCTAAAATAACTACATCCGTAAAGAGGCTTGAACATATTTCTTAAATGTTTCAAAGTTTGGTCGTTTCGAAAGGTGCTGTTTTAATCAACGACCTTCTACTTTTTCCTCACAGCACTAGGATTCATATTTCCAAAATATCTTTGAGTAACGAGAATAGTTTTCAGTAATGCCATCTCCCATAGCAGGGTTTTGGTATCTCTCTTCTTCAATACTATACGCTCGCACACAAAGTTTGCCAGAGTGGATGAAGAGGAGCGAGGTAAAAGCCCCTGCTGTGGGAGGATGTTTATTACCAGTTCGATTAGGCCTATTTTTCCTCACAGCACTAGGATTCATATTTCCAAAATACCTTTGAGTAACGAGAATAGTTTTCGAGTTATGCCATTGGTATCGCTCCTCTTCAATATACGCTCACACAGAAAGTTTGCGTGAGTGGATGAAGAGGAACGAGGTAAAAACCCCTGCTGTGGGAGGATGTTTATTAGCACTTCGATCAGCTATATAGGCCTGTTGTAGTGTGTCAGTACTTGTTGACTTCAATTAAGTTAGCCAGTCATCTTTGTTGATTTGTTTTATTTTCCAATAAAACATTGAAAATACATAATTCGTAAATGTCGCTTAGTATCTAGAACAAATATTTACCCCGGTTCCCTAAATGCATAATTAGAATATATTGAGAACAATGGTCGGCAAATTGATGTAATGAATGTGCAGGCACCTGGAATTGAATGTTTCACTAAAATTATTCTTTCGGGTATTGGTAAAATTTATCAATATTTTCAAACCCTGCCCTTAAACAATAGAATACATAAATTTTATTAGTTTTGCTATCTAGGTTTGATTCATTCATAAGAGTTTTTTAATGGGTTCAACTTCAAACCGGATTTTGAATCAAAGCGTCAAAATATGCCAACATTGAGAACGAGTTCATAGGCTTTTTTGCCGATATTGAACTTAGTTTTCGAACTCGGCCCACATAAAATATCCTTTATCATCATGATACAACTGCTTGCATTCCTTCTCAGAATGTAACTTTGATCTGTGACGGCAATCAGGCAGGTTGTTTGCTGACCCGTACAATGGCTTCCTTCTTGCAGATAACTCCATCATCTGACAGCTGTCCAGCAGGCTGGTGAAGAAATTTTATAAAATGCCCTGCAACCACTATTTTTGTACGGCATCTGACAATCTCGCAAACGAGTTCATTGAGCGTTGCGTTGGCTTCGCTCTCGTAATGGAAGCGATGGCTAACCACGCAAAGAAAAGAACCAACGAAAATGAAAAATACCGAGACGTTTTTGTGAGGTATGATCTGATCAGTCGCCGCGAACATGGCCATTTAACTTTACCATCATCCTAATGCTGGCAAGAACGGTCTTTCACTTGGAACAAACCGCTGGCAGGAAAACCCGTACAAACGCCTCAGGCGAGATGTTCCTCGGTGACAGATATCAACACATCGACGGAGATGAATTTCAGTTGATCTTCATCGCTGGCTTGAAGCAGATACTGCCAGCGTAAACCGACTGATCAGAAAAGCCGCTAACAGAAAGAAGGTTCCGTAAATGTGTGACAGCTTACCACGAGACTGTTGATTAAGCGTTCTCTGAGCCTTCCTGCGTACTATCCCCAGTTTAGATGCAATTCTCCAATCGCGCGCCGTTCTTTAGCAAACAGAAAAAAAACGTTCCTCGTGGCAAGGTATACGTTTCTTTTGTGACAGCTGACCACACAACCGACATCATACGATGGTAGAAATTGTTGTTTCTGCTGTTCAGTCCTGATGTACAGATTCTTAACCGCTCGAAAATGTTGTTGTTGCTCATGGAACAAATGAACGACCAACCGAAGAAGACACCGTAAAATGTCATTGACGCCGTAATGTTAATCCTCTGAAACTGTTTTGGTGAGCTGCCCTTCTCACTACTAAAATCATCATTCAATTTTGTCACCGATTTTTGCCCTTTTCCTCTCACGTCATGACGTAATCTATTGACTATTGATGCATATTCAAATCATTTGGGGTCAAAGCGTGTCCCGAATAAAGAAAATTGAATTATTTCGCCGGCTTCGAGTTTTTGGGACGATTTTTAAAGAAATTTTCGAGGTTATTTTTGAGGACGCCTTCTGATTGGTCATACTGAATCATTCTTAGCGACACATGCTTCAGTAAAAAATGGCCGCCATCCTTTTCATCACTTGAGAAGTTCGACGCGCTGTGATACCATTACTAAACCCTTCATCAGGTATAAGGTGCCATACTTAAATTTCATTCTTTTATGTGTAGCAACAGTTTCCATGCCTAAATTGATAACTTACATGCAGATCATTCAAGTACGTAGATTCGAATAGTGTTGTCGAGCAGTGCGATGTATGTTGGTCACATCGTGTGTACATTTTTCATATGGCTGATTCATGCATGCATGGGGCGTGGTTCTTTGTACATGTACAATGTACATGTATATCCATAGTATATACCAGCCACAGTTTCATCCACCTCAAAGGGAATTAATCTGCCTGAATTCCCCCTAGGCCAAACACCAGCGAACTATTTTGCCGTTGGGCTTGTAATGATTATCGTTATTATTTATTTAGCCCCTTAGACGAATTTTGTTACTCCTTCTTAGTTCCTGAGTTGCCAGTGAGTCAGGTCCCGACTCGAATTAAATCTGCACCCTTTCGCGGTTTCGTTTTGCAGTTTCGTTGTGAATTGTGTTACAGTGTGGGCGTTCGATTCTCTCGTCTCCCGAGCATTTGGTATTGGCATGTTAGTTAGCTAACTTCGGAATCTCTGCTTGCTGTGTTGTGTCGCATTCTTCTGACAGCACGCAGCCGTAATCACGACATCCAATCAGCCACCAATTTCGGTAAGGGGAAAAAACATCTCGGTATAGACAACAGGCGGAGAGCTAATCTGAGGGCCGCAAACAAAGGGAATTGCACTGGCAATGAATCTAATTTGCTAGCCGTCGTTCCGTATCTAAGTATACGGGGGGAAATGAAGTGATCCTATGTAAATGTCATATGTGACAGGGAGCTGTCTTTGAAATCTTTAGAAGGTAGGGAAGGAAGGAACTAGTTTAGGAGGGGAACGTATGTTACGGTGCAACTCTGGAATTGTTGCAACTCTGGAAGTGCTGTTGCAACTCTGGAATTGCAACTATGGAAGTGACTAGTTATACAAGTGTCTAAAAGATGTCACATGTGTAGCGTCGTGTCGACTCCGGAATTTACATGTACTGTACAGCTATCAAGTATTAGGTAAGCATGCAGACAATTACTGAGGTTCTGCAAGCTGATGTATATTACATACGATTACGTTTACGTTTTCCAACGTGTAGCAACCTGAATACACAATGATGCAGCTGACGTCTGCAGAACCCGTCTTGCGGATATCACCTGAGGAGCGAGAGTTTCATACCAGGACAAACTCCAGGAAAACAGGTTGCTCAAAGGGAGCATTGATACAATTCACGATACATCATTACATCTACATGTCACACTGTCCGCAAGAATGCGTCATACATTCCGTTACAGACATAAACAAAACGCCTGAACGGTTGATTACCAGGGGCCGCATGCACAAAACATCTTAAGTATAAAATTTCCCTTAAACTATGTTCCAAACAAAAGATAAGGGAAATTTTACACTTAAGATGTTTTATGCTTACGGCCCTTGCTGCTCATTACTGGAGTACCCTTCCCCCAAAAGAGAGGGGTAGGACAATAGAAGAAACAAATTGTGTTGGTTAATCTGCGTGCGTGTGAAAAGTTACACGTGCTGGCATGACACTTCCAAAGGAACTGTACATGTCATGATCATCAGCGCCGCCTCGTGTTTCAATTAAAACCGACTTCCACAATTGCAACTCCAGAGTTGCAGTCCAAAATTCTAGAGATGCAATACTTCCAGAGATGACCCGTTACAAATGTAGAGGATGGGTAGCACTGGCGGCTGTGTCGTATCCATTGTCGGAGTTTTTCTGGTCTGTTGGAGATTGTAACGTGGGGGAAGGGTACGTTTGACGGGATGGTATGGTAATGAAGCGGGTGCAAATTTCCGCAGGCTCATGTTACGACCAGAGGAGGCGAGCTGGTGAACAGGCGCAATGGAAAAAATAGTCTTGGTCGTCAACATCATTACATGTACTGACAACCATACTTGTAATACAAATTACCTTTAATCACATATCAGTACCAATCCCGCATATCAATTGATACCTTTTCTACCGTTGGGGAAACACGTGACCATGGATACGGGGGGATGGATTTGCCTCCTCAATTGCGTCTTCGGCAAGGGATCAGATCAGACGCATTGAGTAGAGGCTGTTCCGTTTCTCTTTGAGGAAGTGGCCAACGTTGATGGCCATGATCCAATTGAGCCTTTTACAAGGTCAGTGCATGCATGGAAGACGAGGCCCGCGGAATTCGCTAATGGGCGGTTGATGGGGAGAACATGCTAAGGAAGTGGTTCGTAGGTGCAGAAAGGAAGTGATAGTTAGGCCTCTTTCGCTACCTGACGAGGGAACAAGAATGTTATGTATCGAAGGACGCGTTGTCTTTGTTATTGAGGGAGGGTTGAGGGAGTATATTATAACCACTTTGCCATGGTGTGCCCAATGGAATTAGTGGAATGGAAAGGCTCAGGGGCTGTATATGCTAGGGGAGTTCGAGAGTGCAGTGTACAAGTTGCAACCTTCTACGATATGACTGCTTGCCCTTCTTTTCTTCGTCCAAATTTTACACAAACCGGGTGCAGAATTCGGCGCAACAGGCTACATGCGAGCCAAGCGAGGTTCGTCAATTGAAACAACGGAATTTATTCCCCGCCCCACGACAAGAGCAGGACGCCAATCTGTCGTGACTGCTGGACCAAAGACCATACGACAGCAGCTCAAGGGTGAATGCCTAAGTGTATCCATTCCACAACCAATATGTCTCGGAGGCTTTAACATTGATTTAACTTGTTGCCTTTAGCTCCTCTCGTCTGATGGAATCCAACCAAGCATCTCAATTCATTTCTTCTCTCATGAATCACGCCGCCACTACACAAGTTATCCAACCGTGTACACGCCCTTTAGACGCGATCAAGCACGTCGTGCAAATGTCATCTGTCTTCGTTAAAATTGCCTCTGACAGGCGACCTACGCCTTTGTATAGGTTTAAAAGAGTCATGAAACATTCAGTGGGTGGTTGTGGAAGAGGGACTTTGTTTACCAACAATTGGTGTTCTTTGCTAAGTGTCCATAGTCCATGAAGCGAACCCTTTCCCCAAGATTCTACGCTTCGATCAGCATTCTTGGCTCAACGACCTGAGTGTGGATAGGTGTGTGGTTGTCGAGGTGGGACGTATTGGCTGCATGTTCTGGTGCAAAGAACGAGAAAGTACAAAAATTGACACACAAAATGATAAATATCAAGAAGTCAACTTCCAGAATCTTGCAAATTTTTGTCCCAACCGGGGTCTTCCTCAGGCACTTTTCAGTTGGAGAGACCAGAAAAGTCTTTTCTGGTCTCTCCAACTGAAAAGTGCCTGAGGAAATTTGCAAGATTCTGGAAGTTGACTTCTTGATATTTATCATGTTTTGGTGCCATGTTCTTTAAAAAGTGGCCCATAGTCCCCGTGAAGCGAATCCAGACTCTCCGGGTCATATTCATAAAGCGGGCCTATCATTAGAACCGTCTTAGGCTGGTTCCAAGTGTACTTCACCACTACACTTGGAACCGGCCTAAGACGGTTCTAACGATAGAACCGCTTTATGAATACGACCCTCCGAGCTTATCTAAATTTCCCAAACATTCTGCTCTTCGCTCAGCATTCTTGGCTCAACGATCAAAGCTTTCAGATGACGTGGGTGGTTGTCGAGGTGCCATGTTCCTAGCAAAGTGTGCCTTTTTAGTCGAATCCACCTACTCAATTTCTAGCTGTGTCTAAACTTCCCTCACATTCTGTACTTCGATCGGTGTTCTTGGCTCATCGACAGTTCCTTCTATAAAGTTTTGGTAGCGACGTACATAGAACCAAAGAAACGAGCAAATCCAAAATGTGATATTCATGGACCTATATATTACACTATATACAAGGTACAAACGTTTTCGGCAGCTTTACAGATTGAAGGAAAACTAGGACATTAACATAACTGCAATTTTGTTAGAGAGAGTTCCTTTTATACATGTAAGAGATGAAGTTGGAACAGTTCAATCACAATCCCTCCTCTACATTTCCTTGTTAGAGAGAGTTAAATTCCCAACAGTTTGATCATCATTCTTGCCTCCTGCATTTGTCACATTGGACTTTTTCTGAAGGGTGAATCATACCTTGAATTCGATACTGCCAAATTGAATTGCTTGCTGTTTATCGGTGACAGATACAGGTTGATTGAAAGCCGCCTCAAGCCACGATTGGTCTACCGGAGGAATAAGAATCGCGAAGGAGCGGTTTAGTATGCGCAGCTGTTGCGACTGGAAGTTTACCATTGGATTGTCGATTAGCCTCTTAGAAAAAATAGTACGGTATTTATCCTTCGTTGCAGAGACGTGTGCGGTTTAATTGTTCGTCACATTTGTGGATTTTCTGAGTGAAAATGCCTGTACAAAAAAGGTGTCACATACACGGTTGGTTTCATACAAGTAGATCACCGATTTGTGCAGGGTTTTCTTACACGTGGGGAAAGGGTTACAGGAATCCTTCTTCCCATGAATCATCGGGGTACATCAAAGGTCAATCAGCAATAAAAATGAGGCTGTGCACATTTCACGGTGCAGATTGCTCCCCACTTAACGCTGATTGGTCAAAAAAAAGGGGAGTTCCGACGTGAATGGAACTCGCTTGTTGATTGGTTGTCTCCTTATTGTATCTCAATAGCCCTTGAAACGGGATATCACTGGGAAGGGGAGACACTCTTCTGAGGAAGCCAAGTGAGTCATGTTGCAAAAAGTTTGGCTGGGAACCCCCGGCCTTTCCTGTCGTACGTGTTTAAGTGGTCGCGAACATCGTCAGTGAAATACACACCACTTATGAAGGTCCTACTTAAATAGGTTTATCTTGCTCTTTCATTTGTAAGAAAGGTAAGGAACTGGAATTGGCAGTAGTAAAGGAAAGCTAGAATCTTCTTGTCAATTGTGTCTGGAAGGCTTTCATACGGTTTTGAATCAACCAGAACACGCAGACAACCTGGGCCCATATTCATAAACCTTGCTAGCTTAGTTGGCTGCTAGTTGTGTACATTGGCCTGTACAAACTAGGCACTTTAGCAGGCAACTAAGCCTAGCAGGGTTTTATGAATATGGGTCCTGACTGCCAAGTCTTTTTCATTGGTCGTGTCCTTTCCAACGTCTTTCACTCAACGCTTCCATTGAGGCTTTTGAAAACAAGTTCGTTGTAAAGTTTTCCTGACCATCGTGAAAGTTATTGACAAAGGTACATGTGAGCACCAATAACAGAAGAGCCAACTTCTTCCGTGACTTCGTATATCTTGAAAAGTTCATTCATGACTGGGCACTGTAAATGCCAATGGCTCGTGACTTAACTTATTGGGAATCTCACTTTATAGGTTGCTTTAGGTCTATGGAGATATCATCGTATTTTCAAGCATTACAAATTCTCGACCTCAACGGTAACAACAAACAGTGAATTCGTTCGTGTCACTGTGACGTCACCGTCTTGATAACTCTATGGCTTTCGACATGCAGCGTATTGAGCTATCGAGCCGTGAATTTTTTTTTCATCGACACGAACGTTTTGCCTTGGGTTGCAGACGGCGACACGTTAAGGAGCAAAACCGATTAGAGTGGCGAAAAGAAGTGATGTTGGGGATCAAACGAATGAACCTGATGCGCGAGGCGTCACGGAAAATTTTGCTACTGGGGGATTTTCCACTCAAGGTTTTTTGCCTCACCCTCCGTCTCCTAGTATCACCTGCAATTACAGGGCGGATGCGAGACCTGTGAATTGGTAAACCGCTCCAGATGAGGTGGCCCAAATCTGAAAACGCGGCATGAAGTACATGTAATGCAGTCGTGCACTGACTGTGTCGCCTTCGATTGCCAGGGGAGCTTGATAGCGTAGGCCTACTGGTAGAGCGACGGAGCTGCCAACGTTTGTGCTCTCAGCTCTTCCGACTAAAGGAGTGAATGCTGAACTAGCTACTCCATGAGTTCTCCTAAATAAAGGGGGACTAAGTCGTCTGCTCGCGATAAATGTTACTCAGACAACACGCCGCAACCTTCAGCTAGTCTTGAACCTACTTATACACCTCTTGGTCGGGTGAGGAACACTTCTGTCCCGAGCTATGTTAGAATTCCTTTATTGCAGGCCATTCTACCAGAATCCCTTCGCTTCCATAGTCAAAAGCCGCGGCTGATGTGATTCTGGTTAGGGAGGTCGGGATTTACGGCTGCGGAAGACGTTTTCACAAAACCACATCACATTTTATTCACGAACAATGACACTCTGGAGATGACGAATACCTTGCTAGACCCTTGGCAATACTCATAAAATGGCCTTGCGTCTTCCGGATGGCAGCCCTAGCGTATATTGCAACATGGATGGTAAATCATCCACGCACAAAAGGTCCCCTCGCGCAGAAGGTATCAAATTTCACCTCCACAGACCCGGGCTGTTGAATCTTTTTAAGCTCTCACGGTGCAATGAATCCGTGATAAATTGCTAAATTAATTCAAATTCTCGACCTTTAAGCCGATGCATTTTTGCAACAAATGTCGGAAGTCATCGTGACTCACGCAACACTCCGCGAAATTGAAAAGGACGCGTAAAATCGGAAACCTTTTCCAAGGGGAGAGATCGTAAAGAAAGTTTAGGGTTTTTTAAAATCTGCGGTGCGGAGAACGATACTATGGGAAAAAGCGATGTCGGTTTTCATTTTTTATAGCGTCTTAGAGCTTTTTGATGAAAAAATTTAACCAAATATACCACGTTCCTGGCCATCAGCTGGCTCCTGAATCTGCCGCCGGTGCTTCGAAACGTTTTGCTTTCGTAAAGAACGTTTAACCCACTGATGGGTTTCGGTAACTCCGTGTCCGTTTGATGTAAACGGCGGTACATGTATCTACCAATGGTTGGTGCCGGTGTAGCAGTAAAAAGTGTCCCCCTGTAAAAAGTGTCCACTTCTATTGTTGAATGACGGAATAAGCGGCATGCGTATAGAAACCAATTGTCAGAGATTAGAATGTAACAATAGGATCTTTTGTTCCCCGGACAGTTTTTCCTAGGACATTCTTTCCCTTCACACCTGTTACTCTGCCCTTCAGTGGTAGGCAAAACATAAGGCCTTGTCGTCATCAGTGTCATCCACTTTCGAAAAGCGTCTCAGCACGACGCACAAGAACCTCGCAATACCTAACCATCCGCAGCTAATATAGATACTCTCTACCCTTATCGATTCGAGAACAAATTCGTGCAAGTTCTCTTCCAATGCATCCTCGCCTTAATTGATTCTGCAGGGGGGAATGTGCCGCTGCAACCTGTTACAAGCATGTTCATGCATTCATACGCTTTACTGGTCGCGATCACAGGCGATTCCGATGACAATTTTGTCCGATGGTTTACAAGAGCCTCTGTCATCATTGAAGCGAATCGTAAGACTGATCCGTGCAAGGTTTGATTGAACACCAGTTGATGACATAGCGATTTAATCGAGCATCCCTGATGGTAATATAATTTTTGTAGCGACCTGACGGACCTTCTGGGGAGCCACGGTCGTGTAGTGGTTCGGGTCTCCGACTAGCGGTCAGAAGGTCCCGGGTTCGAATCCCACTGGGCGTGCGACTTTGGGCAAGTCTCTTTGCCTGACTGGCCTCTCAACCGGGTGTATAAATGGGTACCGGTCGGAAAAGCTCAGATTGTAGCGCTGAATGAGCAGCTCATGAGAGTTCTACTGAAAGGTTTCTGGATAGTCGGATGACACCTCTACCGTTGTTGATATCAGACTATAAACCCAAACTTTAACTTTCTGTGCTGGCAAACCATCGTTCGATACGCGTTGGACCAGCAGCATGAGGGTAATTTTGTCATTCAGTCTGTATCTACGTACATGTATTTGGTGTCCCGGAACTCTCAAGTAAACGACCTCTGGTGAAGGTCGCAGATTTCAAAAATCGATCACGACCTTCCTCTAATGCTGGGTGAGAACAATCTTCTGTTTTTGCTGAACATTCCAATAAGCAGCCCCACCTCTCCACATCGGTAGCTTGCAAATAACGTTGAGACGTTTTGCTCATTCTAACGTTTGTTCATGTTTGTAATTGTTCTTTAATCAAACCAGCTGCTACACTTCGTCAAATCAGGGATGATGATGACTAAGGGATACCGGTTAAGCGGAGCTGTCTTAACTCGCTTAGTGCTTTACTTAAGCAGAAAACATCTTTCTGCTATATTTTTCTCTAAATTGAAAAGTTTTGAGATCACTGAAGGAAGATTAGCCGTCTCATCCGTGGATTCTGAGTGAATTTTTTTCGGCTCATTTTTCACCCAGTGATGTGGAAATTCCCAAAAATATAAGGCGCGGAATGAGCGAGGAATTTGCTTTCAACTGAAATTTATTGCAAGGCATGTCCATTTCATATGTTGACATTCATTCTGAAGCTATTCTTGTCAGGTTGTTGTCGGAAATCTTCCTCCATTGGCCCAAAAAGTTCGGCCTTGCCTTATGGTGCATTCAGCAACAGATTTCGATGATAATGATGGTTATATCATCTTCAAACCCGCACAATACCATTTAATTAGCAGGGATCAATTTCCACCCGACCCCGTCGATCATAAATCATTCCCTCGTGATCTTCTCCGAGCTTAAAAAAATTTACCGGTAATCAATTTGAATTCCGCGGCGAGCGCATGTTCAACATTAACAATTATGCAGAAAACACTCCAAGCATGAAAAACCGTCCGACCTTATCAGCGTCAGTGGTTTTTCATTAATCCCGCGCATGTTTAACATGTCAAATGATACAAAAATCCATGCAATCAAAGGTTTTGGTCGTTAGAACGATGATGGAGAGTTTAAATTGCTTTAGCATGTTTTTGGCATTCAGCTGCATGCTTCAGTCGCTAAAATGTGTCGCCCACATGCCTGATTATATCTCCAATACAACATGGCCGCCATGCAAATTAGTCATGACGTCATTCTTGTAGAAGACGTTGCAGCCATTGGAAAAAGGGCAATTTGTGCTCCTGGGGAAATGCTTGCCGTTGTAAGCATGGTTCATTGGCACACGGATTTTGTCCGATTCAGGCCCGTAAAAAAATCGATCAAATTGACTTTTTCGTTGTCGTATCCGGAAAACTAGGGGGAAACGGACTGAAAACGGACCGGATCCGTTCGCCAATCAATCTAGCTTAAAGCCAAGCGCACATTTCCGACAAAACTCAATGCGTTAGGGGTGTCTGTTAAAATCGACTGTCCTGGCTGAATGACGATTCGACAGCGTTGGGTCAGTCGACTTTAAAAACACCCCTAACGCATTGAGTTTGCCGCAAATGTGCGCTGGGCTTTAGACTTCCTCTTTATTGAAATGACTAATGATGGACGAGTGTCTCTGATTTAAACCACGGTTCCGACAGATATCACATTAGATAAATTCTAACGTCTAGAACCTTGGAAACGTTACATCGACAAATGTTCCTCTGGTCTGGTCTATCGCTGACATTTAAATTCAGTTTCTCGCAGAGTACAACTTGTTCGATTGCGAAAAAAAGCGATGTTCGCAAACATGTTTTGAAATGTAGGAAAAGGAGAGATATGAACACTTTTTTGTTTGAATATAATTTGAGACGTGCAGGCAGGTAGGTAGTAAAATTAAAGCAGGTAGTAACACAGGTAGCCCGCGTATCGGTTTCTTTCCCATCGAGAAGTTCATTGAAAGATCTGTGACGAGTTCTACGCCAGAAGATCCAGAGAAAGGAGCCACGGTGGTGTAGTGGTTCGGGCCTCCGACTAGCGGTCAGAGGATCCCGGGTTCGAATCCCGCTGCTGGCGTGAGACTTTGGGCAGGTCTCTTTGCCTTACTGGCCTCTCTCCACCCAGGTGTATAAATGGGTACCGGTCGGAAATGCTCAGATTGTATGCGCTGAATGAGCAGCTCATCTGAGTTCTACTGAAAGGTTTCAGGATACACTGGGGTTAAAGTGTGAAGTCGGATGACACCTCTACCGTTGTTGATATCAGACTATAAACCCAAACTTTAACTTTAACTTTTTTAGAAACCCGGTCGCGTCCTTCTCGATACGTCATCCATAGCTTTTCAAGTCCGGTTCAAATTCTGCCCCGTGGTGTGCTATATGTATGTACTACCCGTGGTGTGCTACATGTAGGTACTACATGACGTATTCGTGGTGTGCTACGTTTAGATGACGTAAATCAGTTCCCGTTAAAGGCGCTCTAGTTCGAATTGTAAACATTACGGTGTGCCACCTATTGTCAACTTCTGGTACTAATAAATCGGATAAAATTGAATTAAATCTCGCCTTTCACAACTTTTTGTTTGTTTTTGAGCGTAAAATCATAAATATATTTAGTTACAAGAATATTTATCAAGATAGATATAAAAATAGACAACATTAATGTTTTGGTATACACGGTGCTGCCACCTGTCCGCAGGAAAATAACTATTATAATCAACCAAGTAAATAAACAAACCGTAATGTTTACAATTCGAACTAGAGCGCCTTTAACCAAGGTATTAACTCGGCCAGACAGGTCTGCCGCTGACACCCGAGCGTAAATGTCACCGAGGTTCAAGTTACCGAAGCCCGCCGAACCGCTAATGGTCTCGTATACACACGTATAAACGAATTTTGAAAGCCCAGTCGAATTCACCAATGACAGGGTTGGCCAGAATGGTTCCAACTCACGCGAGAAGTACGGCGATATTGAAAGACAAACACGGTCCACCGAGTGGATGTGCATGTTTCGGTGAAATCACCCTTTGTCATACTAATTTAGTTCGGTCGATTCTAATTTTATTACCGCCAGACCGGGAGGCCGATAATGAAATACGCCCCACACGCGACCTGTGTTGGCTCAGGCCGCCTGTTCACGTGACCGCGAGATTTTCGCCGCGTTTCATTTCAATCACAGGTTTAAAGATACGCTAGTCTAATTTATCTGTTGCTGTTGTCAATTTCACTTATTTCGATTCGCCGGGATCATGGTGTTTAGATAGGCTGATTTCATTCATTTGCAGTGAGATTGCTCGATTAAAATGGCGGAGCTCGGAGAGCGGGCGTAAAATTGCATATCGGTAGCGTGTTAACAGAAATCCGGGCCCTCCGTATCGTGAAATAATGAATAATGAAACCCGAGCCTTGGATATGGAGTTAGTCGACTTATGGAGGCATATGTGGTTGTTTGTTGCATGCTTGTGCGCAAATCTCGTACCCAGATCTACCTCATCCGAGGATATCTCTGGCAAGGGCTACGACTTGTCCAGAATTTCTGGACAACCGCTGGCAGCGTGCCAAAATGTTTGTTTCACACAATATTTCGTTCTTCGATGACTGAAAAATATATATATATATATATATGGCTTTATATATGTATGCCTAAAAAGCCACATAATACCCCCAAAACACGAAGTTGTTTGAGTATTAGAGCAATTTCAAACGAATAGTTGGGAACATCATGCAGCGGGTGCCAGCCTCGGTGTGATTCGCCTCAAAATTAGTATATCGCGCATGCGCAGTATTCCTGAAGTCGTCAGCCCTTTCCAGTGGTGTTGCAGGAACGTAAACCCACTGGGGACGAGTTTGGCCTGTGCGCTAGCACCACTGCTAAATCCGTTAATTTCTCAGTACCCCGAGTACGGTCGGTGACGGTAAAGAAGATCCACCACGAGAGGGCGCATTACCCGACGAAAACATCGAAAAAGGACCGCAAAATCGGTTTATCTTCTCACTGCCCCCAGCTCTCGGTCGGTGATGGTAAGGGAAATCCCCGTGAAATTCACGGCAAGAAACTTGCTCGTCACGGAAACACCACGGGCATTTCACGGCCGACCGGGGAATTCAATCTGATAGATTAGGGGAGAACAGATTGGGAGAGAACATGTACGAGAGTTTTGATGCTCCGACGAGCAAGAAGCCCCATATGGCCATAAGCATTGGTCTGGAAACTTATACGTATGATAACGATCGCCTGTAATGAATACTAAGTTAATGGAATAGTTTTACATTAATATTTTGATCGATAACGCCAGCTTAAATCTCATACGGTTTAACGCGTCTGGTTATTGGATGGGTATTGTTGAATCCAGCAACTATCTGTTTTGATTCGTCAGGCGAGGGGTCAACTCGGTACAATATGTCGTCAAGGAAATCGGATTGGTACATGTGCATTGTATTTTTCCATCAGGACCGAAGGCAAAGCTTGTTCTTCATTCACCTTTAACTTGCAGCCGATGTCATATGCCACGCTTTGCGTTGCTCTTGTTCTTCATTTACCTTTAACATGCAGCCGATGGCATATGCCACGCTTTGCGTTGCTCTTGTTCTTCATTCTTTAACTTGCAGTCGATGACATATGCCACGCTTTGCGTTGCTCTTGTTCTTCATTTGCCTTTAACTTGCAGCCGATGTCATATGACATGTTTTGCGTTGCTCTTGTTCTTCTTTCTTTAACTTGCAGTTGATGTCATATGCCACGTTTTGCGTTGCCCTTGTTCTTCATTCTTTCACTTGCAGTCGATGCCATATGTCATGTTTTGCGTTGCCCTTGTTCTTCATTCTTTAACTTGCAGTCGATGCCATATGTCACGCTTTGCGTTGCTCTTGTTCTTCATTTACCTCTAAACATGCAGTCGATGTCATATGCCACGTTTTGCGTTGCCCTTGTTCTTTATTCTGTAACTTGCAGTCGATGCCCTATGTCACGCTTTGCGTTGCTCTTGTTCTTCATTCACCTTTAAGCCGATGGCATACATGTATATGCCACGCTTCGCGTTGCTCTTGTTCTTCATTCACCTACCCTGCAGCCGATGGCATGTCACGCTTTGCGTTGCTCTTGTTCATGATTTTCCTTTAATTATGTTTCCCGATCATGAAGAAACGGTCCCCATGTAAAAAGTGTCCGCTTCTTTCGGTGCTCCTTTCGGTGCTCTTTTCTGTGCTCTTCTCGCTCCTTCCGGTGCTCTTTTCTGTGCTCTTCTCGCTCCTTTCGGTGCTCTTTTCTGTGCTCTTCTCGCTCCTTTCGGTGCTCCTTTCTGTGCTCTTCTCGCTCCTTTCGGTGCTCTTTTCTGTGGTCTTCTCGCTCCTTTCGGTGCTCTTTTCTGTGCTCTTCTCGCTCCTTTCGGCGCTCCTTTCTGTGCGCTTCTCGCTCCTTTCGGTGATCCTATTTTGAGATAACTTGCCAGATTGTCAGCTGAGCAACCTGGAACAAGTCTTACTTCATGCCTGTTATCCAAGGACTGGACTATGTTAAAATTCTCAGCCTCACGTGTGCGGGTGATTGAGATATCATGAGATTTTGATTTATCAAAATTTGAAATATCTCTTCCTGTGGTAGAGGTAGCATGATATCACCCATACTTAGGTTATTGAGGATGCCCATTTCGATTACGCAATGACCAAAGGTCAAGGTCAAGGTCAAACGTGATCATTTGAAATATCTGTGCCCGTGATAGAGACATGATATCAGCCATACTTTGGTTATTGAGGATGCCTATTTCGATTATGCAATGACCTTGATATCTAACATATGACAAGTTCCATTCTTATCTAATGAACCTAAGGGAACCATATGGCATTTACAATGTCCTCTTGTTTTTCTTGTTCTTCGTTTTCTTTTCCTTCTCTTTTCGAAACAAAACATGGACAGGAAACATGGTAGGCCTAATATTTTTACTCTCCTTTTAGTGACCTTGGCGACGATTGACATTAGCGCCCCCTATTGGTGTGACTGAAGAACCATTTATCCATTGATCCAAAAAGTTCTTTTATGGGCTCGCTCAGAACTGAGTACATATCGGGTTCATCGCCAATGGAAGAAGCCCCACAGACCAATCACGGAAGTGTTACTGACAATACACTTTTATCGA
>NMRB01002672.1:35541-53253 GCA_002633025.1 Notospermus geniculatus
TATGCTGAAGATGGCGTTGTGATCACCCTGGACTGGTTCCTATCTTGATTGATTATTCAATGGATGTGGGGAAGAGTCAATCCCTTTCTGGTCCGCCACATACCTGTTATTGGACCCTGTTGGCAGTACATAGCACATAGTTCAGTTTATCACTGAATACATGTAGTAGTGACCTTTATAGCTTCTCCTTCTGAAGTTAGTAGGGAGAACCAAGTCTCCCTCTTTGGAAAAAAGTCTCTGCTTTTAGGAATGGGATACTTTTATTCTCCCTATTTCAAAAACCTGGCACCAACCCTGGCCGTTCGATAATTCTCGATAAATCAACTGTGTCTTAGCTCCCAATTTCCAAGGGCGGTCTTTCAAATTGACTGGTAAGTCAATTTCTAGTTTTCCTTTAATTATGGTTCCCGATCATGAAGAAACGGTCCCCATGTAAAAAGTGTCCGCTTCTTTCGGTGCTCTTCTCGCTCCTTTCGGTGCTCTTTTCTGTGCTCTTCTCGCTCCTTCCGGTGCTCTTTTCTGTGGTCTTCTCGCTCCTTTCGGTGCTCTTTTCTGTGCTCTTCTCGCTCCTTTCGGTGCTCCTTTCTGTGCCCTTCTTGCTCCTTTCGGTGCTCCTATTTTGAGATAACTTGCCAGATTGTCAACTGAGCAACCTGGAACAAGTCTTACTTCATGCCTGCTTATCCAAGGACTGGACTATGTTAAAATTCTCAGCCTCACGTGTGCGGGTGATTGAGATATCATGAGATTTTGATATATCAAAATTTGAAATATCTCTTCCTGTGGTAGAGGTAGCATGGTATCACCCATACTTAGGTTATTGACGATGCCCATTTCGATTACGCAATGACCAAAGGTCAAGGTCAAGGTCAAACGTGATCATTTGAAATATCTGTGCCCGTGATAGAGACATGATATCAGCCATACTTTGGTTATTGAGGATGCCTATTTCGATTATGCAATGACCTTCATGATCAGAGGTCAAGGTCAAATTAGATAATTTAAAATATCTTTGCCTGTGGTAGAGTTAGAGGTAGGATGTCGCCCATACCTAGGTTATTGAGAATGCCCATTTCGATTATGCAATGACCTTGATGATCAGAGGTCAATGTCAAATTTGATAATTTGAAATATCTCTGCCTGTGGTAGAGGTAGAGGTGTGATATGATATCACCCACAAGACGCCCATTTCCATTATGCAGTGACCTTGATATCTAACATACATGTATGACAAGTTCCGTTCTTATCTAATGAACCTAAGGGAACCATATGACATTTACAATGTCCTCTTGTTTTTCTTTCTCTTCGTTTTCTTTTCCTTCTCTTTTCGAAACAAAACATGGACAGGAAACATGGTAGGCCTACTATTTTTACTCTCCTTTTGGTGACCTTGGCAACGATTGACATTAGCGCCGCCTATTGGTGTGACTGAAGAACCATATATCCATTGATCCAAAAAGTTCTTTTATGGGCTCGCTCTAGAACTGAGTACATATCGGGTTCATCGCCAATGTCAACCAATTGGAAGAAGCCCCACAGACCAATCACGGAAGTGTTACTGACAATACACTTTTATCGATTTCGGCTAAATTTTCATTTGGCTAATGAAATTGAATGCCTGTCAATATGTTTGTCTGGCCATTACTGTTAATTCCCAACTGTTGAATATATCAGTGTAATCTACTGGGTGATTTATCTGTTTTCCTGGTTGAAAATGAAGATAGACCTGCACTCTTTCGATTTGGAGCATTCCAGACCGGTGTTATATCTGCCAATATTTCTGTGTGTCATCATGGTCATTTTCTTCCTTTATTATTTTGGAAACACAGGCAGATAGATCGACACGTTTCTCCGTGTGTGCCCTATTGTCAAGTCGCCGCTTATTCCGTCAAACAATAGGAAGGGAACACACGCACATGGGGAACACTGGGAAACCTTACACCGGGAATATTTCGCCATGTAAAAAATTGTGGAATTTCAATCTAGTTGGACGTAGGCTACCACTTTGAACTGTGCATTTGTTGTGTACAATCTGACGAAACACGAAGTACGAAATACGAATTTGGACTTCGTTTCCACGACGTAATGTATTTCAGGAGATGGTTGGTAGGCCTACCACAAATATCGCTGCAAGAGCGTCTTTCAGCGTCTGACGTTAGACCGATAGAGTTATGGTGTATATTAAACTTTGGAATTTATCTTTCGTTTCTACGAAGTGGAAATAAAAAAAATCAAGATGCATCATAACTCTCTCGGTCTTACATGATATGCTAAAAGACGCACTGGCAGCAGGGACATAGTACCAATCATCTCCAGAAATACATTAGGTCCTGGAAACGAAGTTGAATTTTGTATTTCTTACTTCCGTGTTTCGTCAGATGTGTGAAACCTCTCTCATTTCCCCATCTGACGTTCCCCCAAGTAAAGTCATTAACTCTGATCACCTGCAGTTTATACTCTATCAACATGCTCTTAAGTTGATTTCCGAGAGCGCTGTGTTGTCGATCGCAATTACTGTGGCAAACCAAAACATTCTTAAAAACTCTACCAAGAGATGAAGTGAATTAGTTGGCTTAATATCATGTCTTGCGAGGTTAATTCTACCGCTGTATATACCCCAGCTCCTTTTTTCGAAAGGAGAAGTGATCCACTTATCTTGCCTATCTAAGTTTGGGCCTCCTCCATTTTGAGTGCGCAGCAATTTTTCTATCATTTACCGAGCGATCAAAGTTACATCCTCTTAGCAACAGACGAGGTAGCTATCAACATTGCTTTGATATCCAATCATGAAATCCAATTAATTTGCCGCGGCCCTATCGTTTGCTGCGGGAATGTCAGGAGTGCGTGACTGCTTGCAACTTGTGGAGCTAAAATGCTTTTAGGGAGTAATCACTGGGTTTGTACTGCATGCCTTTTTGTGAAGGTGGGCAATATGGGGTTTGGAACAGCCGGAAAATGTTGGCATAGAACAAAAGAACATCAATTGTCTCAGTGTACTGTAGGCGTATAAACCGTACATATACATGTAGTAGTTGGGATTTTATTGGTGTAAAGTAACACAAGACAAAAAGATCGAGCAGTCACATTTTTGCACTGGACAATTTGGAACCGTTTTGTAGTTACATGATGGCGACAATCAATTCACTCAGGCAGTGCACACCATCTGACCGTGAAATCAAGGAGGTGAACAAGCTGTTTGGAAATAGACGGTTTCGAGGAAAATGGCGCCCGTTTGTTTACAAATATTTACGGCCAAATTTCTCACAAATAACAACTCGATTCCTGGACCTGAATGCAGATTTCACTTCCACGAACAGAGTAGTGCATGTGTCAGACAATTGGTGTGAATATTTTGGCTAATTAGTGGAGATGGAACTTTGCCAACAGTACACGTGTTTGCAAAGAAAGCCAAACACAAACACCATATACATGTATATAACAATAGAACGGCCATTTTCCTCGAAACCGTCTACTATAGGCTTGGTGCCTGTCCACGTCAGCCTGGATCTAATGCCTGCTCGAGTTCTCCCATATTTTGGCCCTAAAATTGGGAGTGGCTGAAACAAGGCCCAAAACCAACAAAATCTGAAGTTACTACGCGAGATTATGTCAAAATTATAACTACATGTACGTGTTGTTCGATACCAATACAATTGTGCAGTGTCCTTGACCTGGGGTAGGTTGACAAGAGTTCACTTCAGCTTCACATCCGCTCAGCTGTCATGTTCAGTGGTGTCGCGTCGATCAGGCAATGTCAGGACGATGTTCACCTGAATTACTTTCCCCCAGGCGTGCCTTGTATGTTGTAAAAGACACAGGAAGCAGCGTGCGTGACCGATGTGACAGGCAGACGAAACGTTTTACCTGTAACCGGAAGTCCGCCGACGGAGCCTTTCCGGTGAATTGATGTCGGGGCTGTAATATCTGCCTTGTGCTATTTCAAAGGATCTCGCGAGTGATTGAGACAAGCGAGGTCTTGCAATTTCTCGCTCACCACTTCGTGGTTCAGCATGGCCGTGCGGAGGTATGGTCTCGCGTGCTCCCTCAGGCTTCCGTCATGTGCAGTTCCAAAGAGGTACGCTTTGGTGAAATTGGTTGGTTCTGGGCCTTGTCGGTTTGTGCATGATGTGCTTGCTCATTCCTTTGTAGAACCTTCGTGACCATCCTAAGTACCCAATCGGGGCTTTCTTGTTGTGTCGTTCGTTCTTGAGACTACGCCACACAGTGTTGTTGGGTTTTAACCTCTGGAACGTTCTTATTGAGCATCAGTAACTTCTTGATAGAACAAACTTTGTTGCTCGTACATGTCCGTTTTGGTGTCTTCGTTTGTAGCAATTCTCGGTTCAGGCATCAGCCGCTCGAAATCGGTACACCGACTGTAAATGATGTTAGGTGGTATCCGTAAAATTTATAGCTCCGTGTCTTGAAGGAAAAAATATCCCCGGACGCTGGTGGTGTATAATTTCCGTACTACTCCGAGACATCGCTAGTATGACTTGGCCGAGAGCACACTTGCCCAGACGATCATGTCAGACTCTTTGTCAGCCAAATTAGATTTTTCGCTTCATTAGCTTCCTTATCGAGGATCCGAGTTAAAGATTCGTGGTGTGCATACTTCTGATCAACAAGTGGCATTCTGTCTCGTGGCTGATGCTATTTCCGTCCTTTTCATACTGATCCTTGTGTATCGAGGACTCTTAAATTCTTAATGGAATCTGTATGAAGCCGGCTTCGGTACTGTCGTTAGTAACTTGATTATGTTCCGCTTGTCAATTGAAATCTAGATATGAAAATACAGGTCTTATGACACGAGTGGCCGACTTCGATTCAAACTCGGGTTCGCCCCGAGTTACCGGAGTGACAGTCGAACGCTACCGGACCTTTCGGGCCTAGACTGGTCCCCTGTCGTAGTTCTCGCTTCACTACTACGACAGGCATTTTGAACGCTAACTCGGCATGTGATTGGCCAACTGTGATTGGTCAACGGTCGCGCCATGAGTCATCATCTATTTTTAGAGACTCCCGCAACGTTACGAGTCTTTATTGCTCATTTGCATACGTGTGTCAGAAAACAGGCAAACATGGCGGACGCGGCCTGTCGTAGTAGTGGAGGAACGGAGCGGTACGACAGGGGACCAGTCTATTTCGGGCCCTCCTTACGACGAGAGTTGAACTCGAGTTAAGATATCCAAAATGGCGGATAAGAGTGTGTAAGTTCAGATTTTCTGATAAAATTTGTCGAAATAAGGCTGTTTTGAGCCAGTTCCCCTTATTTTCATTTAAGAAACGTAATATGTCACTCGTTTTAAATAAGATTTCAACACTCAATAACGACAACGACAACAACGAATCCAGCTTGGCACATGCGCAGTTGCGTACCCGCGTTGCGATTGCACTTCGTTTCGGACCCGAGTGAAGCGAGCGTGCGCATTTTGTCTACGTGACGTCATTACCGGTGGCAGATTTTCTACTCGATACCACACTCGAGATACGAATCGAAGTCGGCCATTTTGGCTGAAGGGTTTGAAGTAGGTACAAATGTACTTTAACTGGATCATGAAATAGCGCTGGAAACGAGCTCTGATTAATGACTTGTGGGTAAAAAGAAATTGGATACTGCGCAGGCGCAGAGGTTTGAAATAAACAGTCAATTATTGGATGTCTCGAAGGAAGCCACAGATTACAGAATTAATTGACGTAATCTCTGCATTTATTTTGTTTTCTTTACTAATTAATCAAATCAAATTAACACTCCATCTACCTAATCATTTCAGGCGATGCAAATTGGTTCGCCAGCACGTGACATTAATTTCGTAATGGCGGCTTAATTGCATCTTTGACGTTCGATACATGGTAGTGTTTCGAATTCTGTACGTCTTCTGATACGGAGTAATCCATCGTGGGCGTTCCACATTCGTATGGCACTAAGAAACATGCTTCTTCTAACAACACATTGCGCTGAGTGCACTGTACATTTGATGTACAGGGTAGTTTTCACTCCTCACCAAACGAATGACGAAATTTCTTCCGGAAGCATTTCGCTAAAAGGAGCATGCAGTCACTAAACACTGGCATGATTGGCGACAAACGTGAAGGATCATAAAAAGACGGCGCTGTTTGACGAGGGAGCCAATCGTAAGCCATTATCACAGGTTTAACCGACGCCGCCGTAACACACTTTCTGATTGGCTAAGATGTTGTACAAAATGTACACTGTATATTCATACTCGCGCCAGATTCCCAGCAGTCTAATATGATCAGAGGTCTACGTTTCCCAAGCCTTTTCCTTGTTGGACAAACCAACACCACATAGAATGGGGAAAAAATATCACATTATCACGAATTCATCTCATCGGAACGCGCGTATTACGTGACATCGCTTGGAAAGGCGAAGCATCATTGCAGTAGGTGTACTAGATGCAACATGTCTTTTTTAACTGTCGTTTCATTGTCTCCCGCAATTTCTGTTTCCATTAAACGAATATGCCTTCAGTGTCATGCATTTTTCAGTACGGGAGCGTTAACATATTGTATCCATTTACTGACGGCACATGAGACAATAAATTGGTATTTATTCTTCAACCCTGACGGGAAATAAGAAAACAACGCCGAGAGCAAAAGGTTGAAAAATAACATGGCTGATTTGCGGGTCACGTGACCGTATGAAATCGATATCAGCGCCTTAGGAAAGAAACGAGCGACTTGTTGCCGTGTGAAGTTTCGGATGTCGTAATAATGCTGAGGATGTTTTACGGCATGTCGTAATAAGACACTGAATTCTTGCAATGCAATGACTCTGAGTGTCTTGTGATAAAAGTTGTCGTATTAAATATCACGCGTTGTGAATTTTTGAGGTTATTTGAAATTGAGTACATTGGGTTGTAATTCTTTGTTAGTCGATATATCATCGAGTCCCAAACATCGACCAAGTCGCCATTGCACAGGTGTGACATTTGGCAGTGCTTCTGTGTCAGTGTTTCCCTTTAAAAGCCTTTATTGTTTGGGAAACGCTGGCAGATTACTCGACAGGTTCTCTGTGTGCCCTCTATTGTCAAGTAGCAGCTTATTCCGGCTGACAAAGTAGGGGAAACTTACTGATGGGGAACATTCAAAAAGGTTGCACCGGCGTAACGTTTTTCAGTGTTCCCCATCTGCGAGTGTTCCCCTCCTATTGTCTGACGGAATAAGCCGCGACTCGACAATGGAGGACACACAGAGAAACGTGTCGATCTATCTGCCAGTGTTTCCAGAACAATAGGGGGAACACTGACACACGGAAACACTGAAAAACTTTACACCGGCGCTGTCGAAGGACATACAATGTACTTTTGACTTTATGCTTATTTTGTCATCGGTTCAAGCACGCGCTTCGTGTGAAATCACAATATAGGCTACTATTTATAAGAAGATAGGTTATTATTTTGCTATCTCATATCATTTTCAAGGGCGTTTCTCTATGTAATTACCTCATTCAATAAAAGCGTACGGATTTAAACCCCTATAATTGCAGTCGATTTTATCGGATCGAATGTGTCTCAGCAATGAGAGGAAATTGATTGTATGAAATTGTTGTCAATTATCCAGACGTGCGCCGGAGCTCACGAGCGTGGGTGTTCCGTATCGAAAGTGTTTTAATATTCTGTAAATAACTGTACAACAATAATCGAGGTAGGCTAATAATCATATACTTCGTTAGTTCGTTATTCTTTCGAACACTTTCGACGAAAATGTGCCAAATATAGCCCTACGTACTAAAAGGGAAGAAATGTAAATGTCTATGTACTTCATCAACCTTTCCCCCTACACTTTCTTCAGATATTATTGCCTAAAATATTTTTAATTGCTCAATCTACAACGATTATCGTAAGATACCTCTATATTTTCTGTTCCAGAATTTCGATTTTTGTTCTGATCTGTTGACGCACTCAACTGGAGTATACGCAGACAATGATCGAGTAATTGCAAATCAAGGTATCGTTAATTGTAAATTATTAATTATGCAAATCGATTAACTTTAGGCGTATGCTCGGGGATTGAAATTTTCCAATTCTCTACTCATTGAACAAAACAAAGGACGACTGTTTACATTACTGCACTATTTTTGTTCGGGCAAATTCTCTTATAACTAATTAGCATACATAACGTATCGAACCATTCGCCGAACGTTGTCACCGTTCGTTGTCGTCGTCGTCACGATGTAAACCATAGAGAGGTTAGGAATTTGAACGGCAAAGGAAGCGATGTGACGATGACGTCACGTGGCATTCATATTCCAGTCCCATGACAGGCTTATTATGAATAGGGAGTGTGACGTCAATGGCGTATCCCCTACGTTTATCGTATCACACATAACGTATCGAACCCTCCGCCGAACGTTTTCACCGTTCGTTGTTGTCGTCGTTACGATGTAAACAATAGAGAAGGTAGGAAGTTGAACGATAATGGTAAACGATGCAACAGTGACGTCACATGGATTCGAATTCCAGCTCCATGAAGGCTTATGAATGGAGTGTGACGTCATTGGCGTAACCTCTACGTCATCGTTCATTTTCTTAACGATACAAATAGCAACCAAGTCCTTCCGTATCGACGGCTTCAACCGTAAACGCCTGCACTTCAGTACAGCATGCGATGAACTTTCGTGACACGGAAATATTCTAGAATCAAATTATTTATCAATGGCTGTCAATGAAAGGATGATATCGAATATCATCAATGTACACGAACATGATTTCACAAGGGATTTTCCTTTCAGTAACTGGAGCAGGCGCTAGTTTTACAACTGAACTAAAAACGCCACGGTGATAGGGTTGATCTGAACTAATACTAGATTCAATCAGGAAAAAGTTAGTTTGAGACCTTTTTGATGTTTTACCTGTCAAATGGTCAAAGAGATTTTGCCACGGAGGCAAAAAGTTGAACTTCACCTAACCTATGGCCAGTTTAAATGTAATTCGAACGCCAACATAGAAATGCTTTGTTCTTATCCTCATTGCGCTTCTTTTGAACAAAGCTTATTCCGCGTTCGTGTTCGTATTCGCACGATCTGTAAACTTTTCTTTCGGTTTCCGCTTTGTGCTGAGAATGTATTTTTCCTACGTCAACTGTGCTGCACGTAATCATTGGCTCAGTCTATCGTGAAAGTTGCTGACTGAGATTTGATCAGTCGACTGCGGTAATCGTTATCTTGTTCGTCGCGTTGGTAAACAAAGCTTTTCAAGTCAGAACAGTTCCTGTTGTAGTCCCAAAGTCAAAACTACAAAATGCATTGTAGGCCTACATGTACAGCATGTGTACTTGAACGAAAACATGGAAGAGTATACGACGGAGCCTTGTGATTGGGCATTCTAGACTGGTACCCGATCCTAACTATTTTACATCGGGCTTTTGCATATGTTAGGACCGGGCGTGCCTACCGCCTTCGTGCCTCTGATTGGTTGGTGCTGGCGCAGGTGGTAAGTACGTGAACTATTATGTTGATAGATTTTCTATTTTTAACATGGAAAACCCCCGGCGTGATTGGTGAATTTCCTGGGTCAAAGGTCGGTCACCTTCTATCTGCATTCTGGAACGTCAGCCGTATTGAGAATTGAATAAATTTACATAATTTACATAAAATTTTCAAGTGACGTCACTGTCAGAATTCCTCCACAAATGGCGGCCACGACTGGTCCTACCATTCAAAAGCGACACCATCGGTAGGACCAGGTACTAGTCTANATTTAAACTAAAGAAACCCTAACGCCAACACCGGAACCATTTTTCACAAACCTTAGAATAATAAAACGGCACTACCGGCACAACAGCAATGCAACTGAGTAAAATATCACCGGCACAACAGTGATCCACATGAATAAGCACTATCACCGACACAACAGTGATCTATGTAACGAGAGAACACACACATTATCGAGTCAAGGTACTGTCCTATCAGTAACCACGGGCTGTTAGTCCAAAAATCATGTAACACAACACGGTCCTCAAATGAATTGTCCAGGACATAGATATAAAGCGTGAAAACGTCCTCACGTCTGGTATGACACGAAGTGTCGCGAATACGTATAGGGTCCGTGAATGAGAGCTTGCACACGAAGGGGCATCCGCTGGCCCCCATCTCGTCGCAGAGTTTGCCGGGATGGCTCGTTATTGACCTGAAATGGAAGGATGGAAAAATAAGACACTTATAGATGACATTCCTTCATGTCGGTATGTACTGAAGACGTGGAAATATAAATATTGTCCGTACAGGCCATTAAATTAATAATAATGTCTCAAAATCTTCACGGCCCTCCACTTAACAAAGTGTGTACAGGTAACGTGACAAGATTCGCTGTGCCCAACGCTCTAATGTATGTTCTCTAAACATACTAAAACTAAGAGATAATGTGCCACTTGAGATTCTATACAATAATAAATAATGAAAAATAAAATATGCCTCTTCTCCATCCATCAAAAGACTATATGTACACGAACTATAATAACTATTTTACAAGGGTCTAACAACAAGACTAAATACAACTGGCTCCTAAGTTATCCCTGGCTCAAAAGGAAAAGTGTGCACAACACACCTCGCCATATATTCATCCTTAGGCCTATGCCTAACTCCACAACACGAAAAATCTACCTCATTGCCGCTGCATCTAGATGGTGCATCACTAGTGCCAAACTCAACTTCACCACTATGTCCAGAAATAGAGCCCAAAAGTTGACAAACAAAATGACATAATACAAGAGTAAGAAACTCAAGAAAAGTCCTATCATGCCTAACATGTCCTACGCCTAATCTCCTCACACAACCGAAATCGTCTCTAGATATATCCACCTCCGCCGGTACCTCCACAATTCAACTAATTACTTCTTTCTGACACTCAACTGAACTACTAGTACTAACCACTGACTCGTTCTCTTCAACAAAAGACTCCACAGAACTACTAACCTCCGACTCACTCTGTTCAACAAAAGACTCGACTAAACTACCAACTGCTGACTTACTCTCTCCAACAAAAGACTCAACTGAACTGCTAACCACCGACTCACTCTCTTCAACAAAAGACTCGACTGAACGACCAACAACTGACTCACTTTCTTCAACTAAAGGCTCAACTGGACTACCGACTACTGACTCACTCTCTTCAACTAAAGGCTCAACTGGACTACCGACTACTGACTCACTGACAACTAAATAACTATCTGCAGCCACCATCCTATGGGCTGAACTACACGTATTAGGGTGCACCGACCCTCTGCAATGGAATCCGTACTCCATTGAACAACATAACACCCTGACTCAACAGTAAATCCGCTGGACCCAGCGGGTCCCTAAATAAGATGCCCGCACCAAGTAACACATCATCAAGAATATCGGCAACAATGACTGATCTCCTAATTTCTAATGGGCCTAACTTAAGTTCAAACACTGCCCTACCATAATGCGAAATCTGCTTGCCATCAGCAGCAGTCATTGGTTGCGAGAACTGACTAATTTCAAGTTCAGGCCGCCTACCTACAGGAATCTTGTCGTAAAATCGCCTAGACATAAATGTCTTCGTGGCACCTGTATCTACCGTTATCATGACACTCCTATCCTGGACTAAACCTACAATATAAATACCTGTACTGAGCGGCTGTTGGCGCCTAACTTTGTCGAATGCCGACTCAACATCCCCAAATTCACATCTACTGGTAATCTGACTAGCATCTAAACTACAAGCGGTCGACTTATCGCCCACAAAGCCGACCGAAGCTAGTTTGTTGGACTTGTATCATATCTAGGCTGGGCCTGGGCCTGATTTTGGGTATCGAAATTGTTCACACCTTGTTGTGCTTGCATGCTATAGGTCTGGCAATACTCTGCCATGTGCCCTACTAATCCACACTTGAAACATGTCAGTGATGCATAAGGGTTGCCACCCTGCATGCTAAGATTGTGGTTAGGCCAACCAGAGTTTCCTAAATTTCCCATGCCACCTGTGCTCTGCATGCTGTTGTCAGGTGGATACCTAGATTGAGGACCCAGATTTCCACGACGCTGATCATGATGATGATGATTCTGGGCCCTATGGTTTGAGTTAGGCCTATATGAATACTGGTTCTGGCCCTGATTCTGATTCTTACTCAGAGTTTCAAACCCTGAAGCGATCTTTTCCATTAAACTTGTAAATTGGCCTAGCTGCTGCTGAGTGACACCACTTGAACTGGTACTTGTCATAACAGCACTGCCCTTACCTACACTATTGCTACTCCTAGGTACCCTAGCTGTTTCCGACTCTAGCTCGCTATCACTATCTGATACAACTACTCTATGTCCTGCCTTAGCATTCTTTGCGATTCGCTTGGCAGTCTCACTCCTAGCATGCCTACGCTGGGTTTCCTTAAAATTTACCACTAGTGAAATGGCCTCATCAAGAGTTTGAGGACTCTTGTAAAATTCTATTTCACTCTTACAGCTTGTTTCCTCCAAGCCGTCAAAGAACCTGCGCAGAAGGTCTTCCTGTCTGACCTCTTCTGTGCGTCCTGGGTAGGCCTTATCATACAGACGTTTTAGTTCTGCTGCAAAATTCTCAATAGTTTCCCCAGCTTTCTGGCACCGGTTGGCAAATTTCTGGGCAAAGGTCTTGGGTGATTCAACCTTCTTGAATCTGCTTGTCAATTCAGCAATCAGCCTGGTATAATCAGACCTGGTAGATTCAGAGAGCTGGCCATAAACAAATTCTCCAGCTTCCTCCTGAAGACGTGGAAGAATTTCGTCCAACCTCTCGTCATCCGACCAACCAAGCCGCTTGCTGACATCAATCTGTTAATCCAGATCTCCCAAGACTCTTTGCCTGTGAAAGCTGGGAATTTAGGCCTATGTCTATTCCTACTACTAGAACTACTGATGGATACTGAGGTAGCTGAACTTCTACATGTCTTAACACTGGTCTCAGACTCACTGTCACTATCTGAACCACTACTGCTAGAATCAGCAGGCGATTTTGCCTTCCTACGGGATTTAGGCCTACGACTTGGGCCTACCTTTGCATTATCTGCAAAACCTACAGTAACTTTTGGCGAACTAGGCCTACTGGAACTACTTGATTGACAATTCTGACATGTCCGAGAAATCTCCTGAACCTCACCTAACTTGACCTTTAGATCGTCAGTGACTGAAGTGAACTTAGTAGATTGTTTCTGGAAAGCTTTTTCCAGAGCACTAAACTGCTTATTATGAGAGGCAATATGGTCCTGGACCTGACCTGTCAACAACTCAGTTGACTTTGTAAGAGTCCTATTAAATTGTGACAATAAATCTGCTTGAGACTCCATCAGTCTCCTATGTTCCTGCAAGGACTCCTTAATCTCCTCCTGAGTTTTGGAAACTCTGCGGAGTGCTTTAGTCACACTATTCTGCAACTCGCCTTGCCCATCCTCAAACATTGCACCTAAACTATCAATGACTTCATGCCTATCAGTCTGCACTACTCCTGTTAGGCCTACCAGCACAGATGCCATGTGCTTCAACAATTCTGGAAGGTCAACTAGGCCTAATTCTTCTAAAGTAGATGTTTTCCCACCTTTCTTACCCGACTCTGAATCAACTGGCGTGACATCTTCTGAACCATTTTCAACAGCTTCAACCACACTCTCATCTGCCTGATCCTGAGTATCAGGAGTCTGTAGCTCAGTTTGCTCCCCTTCAGACAGTTTGCTCCCCTTCAGACAAACTTTTAGCAGAACTACGAGTTTTTGGCTTCTCCATGGTTGGACAATAAAATACCAAAACAGAAAACTAGAAAAGGTTAGGTTCGATCACGGGATTGATTTAATGGTTCCTCAATAGAACAAACCAATCCCACCGCTGCCACCAAAAATGTGACGACTATTTGCCCTAATTATTCTCCGAGCGGTCAGAATGGCAAACAGATCGTGCACATCTGACGATGTCACTTCCAACAGATCCAGAGCAGAGGGAAGAGAAAGGAGGAGAAACATGTAAAGTGATACTGGCATGGACACATGCCATTTATTACTATGTCTAAGAAATATACTACAATTTACACATATTTACAAGATGACTACTCAACACACACCACATGACTCTAAACCAAACACCAAGAATAGGCCTGGTCGGCACAGCACCATAGAACTTAACTCTACACTTATTCAGCAATTGGGAAGCCTTCTTCCCACATAATACTCCACAGATGCATCACAAATCTTACAATCTCTTCAATCCTACTGGTAAACACTAAAGTATCGTCAACATACTGCACGATAGGGAAAGATCTGTTCAATCCAGATGAACTCGTGCTTTCCTCACTACTAAATGCACACGCACCGGCGTTAGAACTCATCTTCACATGGATGGAGCAAGAGGCCTAGTCATACAACTCACAAAATAACTCGAACACAAACTGAGACAGTAATTCTAAGATTTCAACAGCTGGGGTACCCTGATCCGCAAATGTATACAAATATTCTATATAATGATTAATAATCTCCAGTAGATACGCCTGAACCTCCATGATTGTAGATCTAAAACTTTATAGAGAGATTTTGACCTAACTTGTGGCACTGAACTGAGACTAGAAAAGTAGAATTTAGATTTTGGCCAAATGGACTTAAACTAATAGAAATTTCCCCTTATCAACAGTGAAACCGACAGATATGTATTGAGGTGCAAGACATGTGCGAGGACATGTAACGGAGCACACAACACACACACTGGCCAACACCAGTGAAAATGCACCAGCAGAGATCAACGAGGATCTAAGCCTGAGCAGGAGAAAGACTGGGCTGCTGTAGAATCTACGCGAGGCAGATCGTGAAAGATCTACGCGAGGCAGATTAGGCTGTCCACAACGAAGGCAGATGCACAGCAGTGGACTAACGATGGGAGATAAACGAGTACCTCCACGAGCCCAACCAGACTAACTCACCAGGGCCAACAGGCCTCCTTTTATACACCTCATCGCTCGGTTACGTAACATAATGACTAGCGTGTTAGGGATAACACGTGCACAGCACGAACGAGGCATGCTGCAGAGGTCAAGGCCATAGGTTCACAGTGCCAAAGTCAGTCTCAAAACACTCGCTTAAATATTGAGCATAACTCGCATTTCAAAAGTAGAAATGCCTACATAAATATTGTAACAGTTTTCTACAATAAAACATACCTTAAAGCAGCAATCTTCCTGACACATCACGGTGAAAATAGGTGAAAATACCGAATTACTGATGGACTATTTACAGGCTGCAATTATGTTAATGACTGATCCCAGTCTGAAGCTGTCTCATGGAGTCTCGCGCAAAGGTGCGAGATGACATCTGATTGGACGAAGCATCCAAAATGGAGGTCGCCAACCAGGAAGTAAACAAACACACATGACACATGCCAAAACAAACCGGCGTGATGACTGATGGGGTGAAAAACGATCCAAGTGTTGGCTAAATGATGAAAGTAAGATGAAAACACAACACTAATATGTTATGGGAATTTATTTTCGTCACAACAGGTTTGTACGCGTGTGGATAAACACCCCTGATGATCGCAATTCACCAGGGGTAGCGAGCATAAAGGGGTCGTAACCCTACGTCAGGCCTAAGCCAGGCGTACTGCTGGTCGCGGCCCTATCCTCATGAGCATAAAGGTAGACGCAAGCTGCGTCTAGGTGTAGATATGGGCGTAAGCCTACGCCTGCTCATTACCAGGCGTAAAGCTGTCATAGTCAACGTAGACGGTCATTTTTCTGAGCATTGGTAGTCGCATTGCTTAGTTTGCCTCTCAAAATGGCCTTTGACTGAGAAATTAATCTACAACATTTTTGTATACACTATATTTATCGTCCTCTGAGAAACTGGCCTTCCACGGCTACACCTTGGTTTCACGTCCTGGCATTGCGAATTATTAAGACGACGCAGTGTCTGGAGGTGAAGGACGTCGAACCCGCACACTAGAAATCCAAGGCCACACAACCTTTTCAATGAGCAGTTACGTCATACATCACTGTTATACCTCGGCGTAGACGTTATGTCAGTACGCCTAGTTTTATGCTCCCTACCTAAATCGGTGACCTAAACTTTATGCTCACCGACTAGAAACTGTTACACCCAGTCCTACGCCTGCTTCTACACCCAGGTTTACGACTACACTTGCGACCCTTTAATGCTCGCTACCCCTGAAGAGATGATCGGCCGTTTATCTGTCCACGTCGAACTTCCCGTTTAATCACCGATTTTCTTGGTGCGGGCATTCCCCAGTCACTGAATGATCATGTAACGAAGTACGTAACATGTCAGAACAAAGGTCCGGTCATGCATGGCAATGTAGCGCTATTGGATTCTCAGACAGTCACAAAAGCCTAGTTCAAACTCCGCCGCACGAACGTCGTCGGCGAGCGTTCTCACGATCTGACTGTTTTGGAGCCGATCAGCGGATGTGGCTAATTGAGGCTGAAACATTCGAAAAGATGTGATTGAAAACAAAAGTTCTGATGCTACAGCCAATCAGGCTTATGAATGGAGTGTGACGTCATTGGCGTAACCTCTACGTCATCGTTCATTTTCTTAACGATACAAATAGCAACCAAGTCCTTCCGTATTGACGGCTTCAACCATAAACGCCTGCACTTCAGTACAGCATGCGATGAACTTTCGTGACACGGAAATATTCTAGAATCAAATTATTTATCAATGGCTGTCAATGAAAGGATGATATCGAATATCATCAATGTACACGAACATGATTTCACAAGGGATTTTCCTTTCAGTAACTGGAGCAGGCGCTAGTTTTACAACTGAACTAAAAACGCCACGGTGATAGGGTTGATCTGAACTAATACTAGATTCAATCAGGAAAAAGTTAGTTTGAGACCTTTTTGATGTTTTACCTGTCAAATGGTCAAAGAGATTTTGCCACGGAGGCAAAAAGTTGAACTTCACCTAACCTATGGCCAGTTTAAATGTAATTCGAACGCCAACATAGAAATGCTTTGTTCTTATCCTCATTGCGCTTCTTTTGAACAAAGCTTATTCCGCGTTCGTGTTCGTATTCGCACGATCTGTAAACTTTTCTTTCGGTTTCCGCTTTGTGCTGAGAATGTATTTTTCCTACGTCAACTGTGCTGCACGTAATCATTGGCTCAGTCTATCGTGAAAGTTGCTGACTGAGATTTGATCAGTCGACTGCGGTAATCGTTATCTTGTTCGTCGCGTTGGTAAACAAAGCTTTTCAAGTCAGAACAGTTCCTGTTGTAGTCCCAAAGTCAAAACTACAAAATGCATTGTAGGCCTACATGTACAGCATGTGTACTTGAACGAAAACATGGAAGAGTATACGACGGAGCCTTGTGATTGGGCATTCTAGACTGGTACCCGATCCTAACTATTTTACATCGGGCTTTTGCATATGTTAGGACCGGGCGTGCCTACCGCCTTCGTGCCTCTGATTGGTTGGTGCTGGCGCAGGTGGTAAGTACGTGAACTATTATGTTGATAGATTTTCTATTTTTAACATGGAAAACCCCCGGCGTGATTGGTGAATTTCCTGGGTCAAAGGTCGGTCACCTTCTATCTGCATTCTGGAACGTCAGCCGTATTGAGAATTGAATAAATTTACATAATTTACATAAAATTTTCAAGTGACGTCACTGTCAGAATTCCTCCACAAATGGCGGCCACGACTGGTCCTACCATTCAAAAGCGACACCATCGGTAGGACCAGGTACTAGTCTA